>JAMPIV010019248.1:0-294897 GCA_024509875.1 Oreohelix idahoensis | reverse complement strand
GGCACTGTGTTTTGGCTGTGGTTGGTACGCTAGGGGGTTTATGTGCAAATAATTAAAAAAATTACATTCTGCGATTGAGATGAAAAAAAAAAACGGAATCCTTTTTATCAATAAGTCTATCGATTGCAGGCGTAAAAGACTTCGTGCTGCAACACAAAAAGCTTGCAAAGAACCTACAAGAAACAATTGATAATTGCTGCTTTATGTGTTGGGAAAGATAAATTGATTTTTTTTTTGGGTGGAAAATTAAGATATGCCACCGCGTGTGGTTTTGCCAGGTGGGGGGGGGGGGGGGGGGGGGGGGCTCTGAGGAGACAAAGAAATATGGAAAGTACTACTCCCTCATGCATGTCGTAAGAGGCGAGTAAAGTAAATATGAGGTTGTGCACGGGGCTACAATAAAAATCAGCTAAAACTAACTGCTGCAGAAACGAAGGAACTTTATTTTTGAAAGGGTTTGAGAAAAAAAGCACGTAGGGCCCGTCCACTGCTACTTCCAGAAATGAATGCTTAGAAGCAAGCTGTCTACTAGGTGACCGGCTGTGGCGGTGGCACCATGCTACATAAGAGGCCAAAAAAAGGTAAATAATGATGATGATAAAGATATACAACCGTACGCATCCAGATGTCCGTAGATGTTAAATTGCCGGGTATACACGCTTTCGTCTTTTCAGTTCTCAAAGACTCAGCTGTTGCCACGCGGATCAATGCTACGAAAATATTGCATTGATGAGAGACACATTATAAATAGAACGCCTTTTCGATTCATTGATTGAGCACGAGAAGACGAGAGCAAATTTGGAAAAGCACGGCAGTTGATATGTGGTTTAAAAAGAAAATGCTTAAAAATACATGTACGGATTGAGGTACCATCTATTCAACAAGCTAAAGATAGCAACTACTCTTCTTCTCTTCTGCGTTCAGTTTGTAGTCATGCTAAATCTGCAGGCCTGTCGCCAGGACGAAGTCCACAGTCTTTACCAGGTCGGCGCGGCAGCCCCATAGCTTCTGCTGGAGCTCAGCACCCCTTGACCAGGTCGCACGTCGCGGTTCATCATGGGTTGGGCAGTTCTGGAGAATGTGTTCTGGGGTCTGGATTCCAGTTCCACATGGGCATTATCATTGTGTGGGATATCCTGAGGCGATAGAGATGGCCAAGTAATCTGCAGTGGCCAGCTCTCTAGAAGACGGAAAAATGGTGGTCTGGTGTCTGTTTAGATGGTGGATTGGGTCATCTCTGCTGTATATATTCCCTTCCTCCTTCCACGGATTTTTGTACTTGTTGTGGATGATGGTTTTTGCTTCCCGATAGGGCAATGGGTGGCTGTATTGTTCCATTTTACTGCCACTTCTTGATAGAGCATCTGCTCTCTCATTACCAGCAATTCCACAATGGGAGGGTAACCACTGAAGGGCAATGGTTGATGACCTTTGGATGATGTTAAGCTCAGATCTGATCTCATTCATCATGTTATCATTTCTGGTGTTCTGTATTGATTCCAGTAATGATCTGCAGTCAGTGAAGATTACTATCTTAGCTGTAAAGTGGTGAGGATTTTCAGAGCTTGCAGTAGTGCCATAGCTTCTGCCCTGAAATTGGAGATCTTTCCAGTTGGGAAGGCCTTTTGGATGATCTTTCCATTTATGAATCTTATAAAAATGCGTCCTCCACCATTCTTTACTGCCCCCATAGCGGATCCATCTGTGTATGCGTGTGTCCACTCCTTCTGGTTGTACTTTTCTTCAATCATTTCTTGAGCCAAAGTTTTTAGTTATTGGGTCTGGTGGCCTTTCTTTTTTATTTCAGGGACTTCTGTGATGATAGATATATTTTCATGGCAGTCGTCTGGCTCCTCGTAACCAATTAACATTTCAATCTCAGTAGATCGGTTTGGGAGGAGGTCTTCATGGCATCGACGCAGATGTTTGGAGATGTTTAAGAAGGTGGTTCTTTTCAGCCTGTTCTTTGTCAAACTATGGAGTTTGGCATGCATTGGATGACTTGGCATTCGTAGAAGCTTCTCACTGTGAGTGAATACCTTTTCCTCACGTCTGTCACCAAGAGAGCAGATGTTGGTGTATCTCTCCATTGCCTGGATTGGAGAAGTCTTCATCCCTCCAGTGATTAATCTAAGGCCTGAATTGTGCACTTTCCCTAGACGTTCTGTGTTTGTTTTAGATGCCGTGGCCCAGGCTGACATGCGATATTCAACTACAGGCCTGACTGTGCCTGTATATACTTTTTTAAGTATGCTGGTATTTGCCCCCCAACTTGTGCCAGCCAGTTTCTTCATAATAGAGAGCTTTCTTGTTGCTCTCTGTTCTTCTGCTTTTATTTGCGGCTTCCAGGTGAGTCTCTTATCCAACTTGACTCCTAGGTATGTTGGGTTTTCCTCGATTGGAAGCTCACTTCCATTTAGTTGCAGTTTGATCGTTTCTTGGCGATTTGACAGAGAGAAGCAGGTTTCTACTGTCTTGGAGAGGTTTATCTGTACTCCCCAGTCCGATGCCCATTTACCGATGGTATTTAGTGCTGCTTGCATCCTGAAACTTCGCAGTAGGCAAATGTTCAGCAGCACACCAGGCAGCAAAAAAATCGTCAGCATGAAGAGCCCTGGAGATATGCCCGGACAGTTTCTCTGCAATAACATTTATATATATGATAAAAAGTGTGGGGAAGATAACTCCTTCAAAGATTGTCTAATGTTGTCATCCCAGCGGACTCTGGGTCGTCCTGGAATCTGGATCCCTGGCTCTTTGTTTCCCATGCTTGTCGTGGTAGCCATCTTCTTCCATTCTGCAGACATGGCCAAACCATCTTAGTTGGGACTGTTCTACTTGGGTCTGCAGGGGGTGGGATTTTAAGGCCTTGACGTATCGTCTGGTTGCGGACCATGTCTCTTCTTGTTACTTCAACCACCTTCCTCAGATACCTCATTTCTGAGGTTTGGATCTGGCTTTTGTGGGTTGTAGTCATTGCCCATGACTCGCATCCATATGTCAAGACTGGGACATAGGTGGAGCGGTATACAGCCATCTTCGTTTTCTTACCAACCTCTCTCTTGCTGAGGAATCCTCGATTTATGGCCTGAAAAAGTCTCCCAGCTGCTGCTTTTTCGAGTGGCCCAACTCTTCTTTGATGCCTCCCTTTCGGTCTATAATAGCTCCGAGATATTTAAAGTGGTCGACCTGCTCCAGGACCTGTTCTCCCAGCTTAATCTGATGTCTTCTTTCTTCTCGTGATATCACCATGGATTTTGTTTTAGAGCTGCTTATGACCATCCCTCTCTTCTCCAGCTCTTCCTTCCAGACTTGCAGGTTGGATTGGAGATGTGCCTCTGATTTAGCAATCAGGGCAACATCATCAGCAAATGCCAGCTCTGAAATACAGACCTGTCTCATCTTCCAGTACCCCACTGAATACTTTCTTGTTCTCTCCTTACATGCCTTGATAACATCGTCCATGAGGAGTATGAAAAGATAAGGTGACAGGATATCACCTTGTCTTACACCAGTGGTGGTCCTGAACTCTTCTGACTTATGGTTTGCTGTCCTCACATAATTTCTGCAAGACTTGTAGAAGCTCTGTATAGCATGAATCAGAGGTGCTGGAATGTTCTTCCTTGCCAAACAGTCCCAAAGTTTGCTCCAGGGGACCCTGTCAAACGCCTTTTCCAGATCTATGAAACAAAGATGGATCTCACTCTTATACTCAAGGGCCTTTTCACTCAGCTGTCTGAGTGTGAAGATTAGGTCTTGAGTACTTCGGTTTGCTCGGAATCCGCACTGGATCTCATCCAATTGTGGCTCAGCTAGGCGTCGGAGTCTCTGCTCTAGGATTCTAGAGTAGATTTTACCAGGGACACTGAGAAGGGATATGCCTCTATGGTTTCCACATTGTCGATTGTCACCCTTTTTTGAAATTGGTGTTATGATGGCAATCTCCCAATCCTTTGGTATGGTCTTGTTGCACCATGCTGCCTGTAGGACCCTTAAGAGTAATAGGTCGCCTGATGCTCCCATGTACTTAACCATTTCTGGTGTTATACCATCATGCCCTGCTGCTTTGCCCATCTTGATTTTCTCCAGTGCTGCCTTCAGTTCTTCCATCTTTATGTCATCTTCATCACCATTGGTTTCCTCTTCTGTGCTAGTGGTTATCATTTCTGATGCTTGACCTTGCTCACCATCCAGGAGTTCTGAGAAATATTCTTTCCATCTTTCCATTACTTCCTTCGGGGCAGTAAGCAATTTGCCTTGCTTGTCCTTTATAAATTTGAGAGGGCATTGTTTTTCCTTCCTCATGTTCTTTAGGGTCTTATAGAACAATTTCTGGTTTTCTTGTGCATCTTTTTCTAGCTTTTCTCCAAATTCTTCCCAGGACTTCTGTTTTGCTGCTAGCACTTGTTCTTTGCTTCTGTTCTGAGTATCACATATTCTCTATATTTTTCCATTTGTCCTGTTGTGTTTTTAGCTCCTAAGTATTGTTTCCATGCCATTTTCTTCTCTCTTATTTTCTCTTTGACTTCCTCTGTCCACCAAGGTGTCCTCTTTCTCTTGTTCCCAAGTCAGACTTCACCACATGCTTCTGCAGCAGCTGTCTTTATGATGTCCTTGAATTTAAGCCAGAGGGTTTCCAAGTCATCAGGTTGTTCTTCTGTGTTTCTCACCGCTGTAGCAATAAGCCCCTGATATCTGGTCTTAATTTCTGGCTCTCTCAGCTTGTAGGTCTTAATGCTCATTTCTCCCGTTTGTTTACTTGGTTTCTTGCGTGATGTTGGGCAGTTCCTAGGCTGAGCAACTCTTTCAGTTGTTCTTTTGATTGTAAGCAGGTAGTGATCACTTCCAATCTCTAGCCCCCTCCAGACTCTAGCATCCCGGACATATTTGAATGAGTTCCTCCTAACAATGGCATAGTCGATCACTGACTTCTCATTCTTTGTTGGTTCACATTTAGTGTATGCATGCATGCGCTTATGGGGGAACTTTGTGTTTGTAATAATCAGATTCTGCTCACTGCAGAATCTAAGGAGTCGCTTTCCATTGTCATTGAGAGTATCTTCTCCATATCTTCCGATAACTCCACCCCATCTAGCATGGTCATTTCCAACTCTGGCATTGAAAGCTCCGAGCATGATAATTTCATCTAGGCAGTCATCCACTGTCCTTTGAAGCAGCTCGAAGAATTCCTCCTTGACCTCTGCTCTCTCATCCTCATTTGGCCCATACACTATGACCAGGCTGACTATGGTTTCTCCTTTTAGTTTTACAACCATAATGCGCTCCGAGACAGAGTTCCATCCTTGATATTATCTTTCTGGTTTTTGGCCACATTGCAACCCACACCCCCTTTAGCTCTTTCAGATGTGGGTACACCACTGTAGAGCAGCGTGTTGCCATTTGCCATCCTTGTCCCTTTTTTCTTAGTTTCCGTTCTAGCCAGGATTTCTAATTTTGCTTGCCTCATCTCTTCCACCAGCTCCTCTTCTTTCCCATTTATACTTCTTGTGTTCCACGTTCCATGAGTCGTAGTCCGTAGTCCGTTCCAGTTCGTCGCTTTTAGAATCAGTCCGGTTTTCTCTCTTGTAGTTCGCGTAATTATATTTTAAAGCAAACAGGTGATTGGCCTGTTGTGCCTTTGCATGGTGGAGGGGCTGCCTCCTTACGGCCTCCATGCAGGCCGCCCTCCTCCGTTTTCAGCTGGGTTTGGGACCGGCTTAGGCGGAGTTCCAGCTGAACATTCTCCCTTCAGTTTTGTTGTTGAGCATCTTAAGGAGGAGTCCTTCTTTCCATACCTTATTAAATTCTTTTGTCAAGTCTACAAAAACAGCCAGTACTTTCTTTTTCTCCTGAAAGGCATTTTTTACTTCCTGGGCTAGATATACTAGCTGGTCTTCGGTGCTGCGGTTTTTCCTGAATGCTGACTGTGTGTTATCAAGCAGATGGTTTTTTTTTCCAGATGCTTCGGGAATCTTGAGTTCACCATTCTTTCCATTACCTTACCCAGACAGCTCAGTAGGCTAACTGGTCGGTAGCTGGGCTTGCTTGTTTTCTCCTTTTGTTTCTTTCTGATGGGAACAATGATTGCTTCTCGCCATCGATCTGGAAGTTTTCCAGTACTCCATGATTGATTGAAGATTATGAGGAGCTTATGCCTGGCTACAGGTCCAAGGTTCTTGGTCATATCATTTGTGATACCATCTTTTCCTGGAGCTTTCATGTTCTTTAGTTTTGTTATGGCAGCACTTAGTTCTCTCATAGTAAGGGATGACTTCATGCAGGTATCTGGGTTTTGGTGCTTCAGTTTTTCTTTTACTTCCTTACGTACTTCTTGGATACGTGCATGTGAAAGTGATGTGGTGCTTTCTTCCTTGTAGAAATCTGCCAGGATGTTTGCTGCCATCTTTCCTGTGTGGTATTTTTCATTTTCCTTGATGACAGTCTTACAGTAGCTGGTTGTTGTTTCTTCATTTAGTACTCTTGTCAGATTCCACAGCTTGCTTGAGTCCTTTTCCGTGTTGAGACTGCTGGTCTTCTGGTGCCAGCTCCTTTGGATTTCAGCTTTCTTTTGTTCATTAAAAGCTTGTTTTACGCTGTTGTGCCTCTGGGTGTTCTCTACTGTGGGATTTCGCTCCATAGTTTCCCGTGCTTTATTTAAGTCACTATGGAGTTTTTCCAGGTTGTCACTCCAGTATGGTTTGTAGTCTCGTCGTTTACCTCGTGGAATTGACTTCTTTGCTGCTTGGATGATTGCCTCACTGATGATGGAAATGTTTTTATTGATGTTATTTGAGTGGGTAATGTTCTGACAGAGGTTATCGACTTGTTCTTTTAAAAATCCCCAGTTTGCTTTTTTGAAATTCCAGCTAGGAGACATATTAATTTGTCCTGCACTTCTTACCTCAGATATCTGTAACGTGACTGGTACATGGTCACTTCCCCCCAGTTGGGTATTTACTGTTCTAGTGGTGAGTCGATGTATGTCATCTGTAGCCATAGCAAGATCTGGTGTGCTCGTTGTTTTCCATACTCTGGAATAGGTGATGAATTTACCGTGATACAACGTTAAAATATCTCCAATTATAAAGAGAACATTGTAGGGAAAGAAATAATGCGTAAGATACTAGGAGACATGCTCGCCCATGCCCGCATTTCCTACCGCCATTCAAACTAACTAGTTAGACGTGCAGATGAAACGGTACCCTTGTAGACGGGAGGATAACGGAGATATAAAAAAGAAAAAATATGACTGAACACGTGTTTGAACCTAATGGGCAAAAAGACGCAAGTTGTAGTTTAAGAAATAAAAGAAAGAAAAAATTCACGCCACTAGTTGACACAATGTAAGGAAATTGATAGAAAAAGACCTTAGCTCTTATTCGAAACAGTCATTTCTTGGACGTTTTACGATACTTGGTTGTTTTATTTGAATTCAGCGGCAAACGCCGTGGAGAACGTGCAACAACAAATTTCAAAAACTAACCTTGAGAAAAAATATGTTTTTTCTTAATAATAAAGTTATGAATATAAAACCTAGCTAGTATGATAGCCCATCTTAAGCAGAGAAATAATATACTTTAAATTATACAGACGGACAGATAACATGGAAGATATTGACGAAAGACTGTATTGTTCACATCAGACTGGCGGACAGTATTGTTGGGCACACTTTCACTCAAGCCTCAAAATTGCGTCCTTGAGACACGGAAATGCTAAAATCTAGCTGTAATGAACGAGAGGGGGAAGGTTGGAGAACAGTGGCTAAAAATAACTTAGGGGGCAGATTTGTGTAGGGGTTTGCGTGTAGTTGGTCCAAGAAACAAGTGTGTTTTTGTGAAAAACCAAGTAGAGACAGACGGACCAACAGACAATAATACATACTTGACTGAGATCTGACTGAAATTTGACTTTTGGTTTGAAGATTTGAAAAGTTAGGGGGGAAGTCTGTGATTGGACAAATGTATTCATATTAGCGGGATAGAGACGCGCATTTTTGCCATTTGATAATAGTCTGTCCTGTAACACAGTCAGTTAATTCCAGTGGTGCTTTCCCAGAAGATATTATATACAATTTAGTGGGACGCCATACTATAGCCAGCAGCTCAGCTGAGTTTTGCTAGCATTAACTGTGTTCTCAATTCTGAATTCTGGTAAGAATGAAAGCATTTATCTTGTATATTTTAATATTTTGAGTGATTGATACTGCCATATCATATAAAATGATTACGACAAGTAAGTGCTCGCTCTAGGTCCCCAGTTCAGGGTCTAGAGACAAAAAATATATGGACGCCTAACTAAGACTATGAAAGGCGGATCTATTATTGAGATCAGTGGGAACATATCACCTATCTTATTGAGGGAAAGAGGAAACTATTGAACATATCTCAGATGCAATGCAGTCTTGGGGAACTGGTACTATATGAAAACAACTGGGTAAGATGTGCTGTGTTGGTCAGAGAGATCTGACCCATTCTGTGTAATGTTGATGTGTTGTGCTGTGTGTAAGAGTGGTGCAGTAGACAGAGTACTGATACATAGCACAAATTTTGTTTCAGAATTGTGAGTTTCTGTTGTGGCACTAAAGCTAGTGCCACATACTTAAGCAAGAATACACAAGCAGATGTGTGTGCCGCCTAACATTTGTGTCGGTGCAGCCTAGCATTGTATTCCAGCTACAGAGAGGAGTGGGCCACAGGAAGCCAGTATCAGATCTTCACAGACAAGATGAGTGAATACGTGGCCTGCTGAAGATTCACCAGTATTAACCAGTATTTAAAACCACCACAAATATTTCCCTATCAAATATATACTGAATTCCTGGGAAATATAACATTTAACTACAGTCTATAAGTCAATGGACAAAGCTTGTGGTAGTCACAGAGTGGGAGTGATGACACCACCCCAACAGCACATCCAGTAATAGTTTCCCAGAGACAGTAGAAATATTATTAAGGTTAACCAGTCTTATAAAATACCTATGTACACAAATTCCATTTTATTATGCCATATATTTATGCATTCCATTTATAACTCCATAACATTTCATATGTTCTGACCAAAATAAAACATTGGTTCAGAACTAATAAATTTAGAACAAATTGTTAAAATCAAAACTAAAACAGTCTGAGTTAGTTCAGTGTGTTATAGATTTTATTAATATTATTAGACATATTAATTACATGTGTGTGTTTGTATATTATATTACAACACATTACATTTCAGTACCCTAGACTTTTTAACGTAGCTACATTCATGATAGTAAAAGAGATATGTTTGAGGTCGTAAGTGGTAGTAAGAAGGGCCTTCTGTAATTCACATAAACATTTATCTCAGGAGCCTTCACAGCTGACCTCATACATTACACTAGATAACATAACCACCATACAATACCATCAAAAACCACTACAGAATAGAAGGTGGGCTTATCCTCTGGTTGGTTTATTAGAATTAGTTTATTCTCTACCATACAATCTTCCACCTCTTCTCTTCTCGGATCTGTTGCTTCATAGCCCCAGCTGGGTGAGTGGCTATTGAAATCACCCATAAAGAGGTGTCTCGATGCTGCAAGCTTCACTTTGTGTAGCTCCAGAGTTGTGGTTGGAGGGCTGTAGCAGTTTGTTATCATTAAGTCTCCACTGGGCAGCAGTAGTTGGACTGTTATGTATTCAAGTTCGTCCTCACCAGATCTGTGTATCTCTACTGCTGGGATTGGGGTTTTAATCAGTGTGAGGATTCCTCCCGTAGTTCTTTTTGCCCTGTCTTGGCGGAAGAATTCGTATCCACGTATGAAGAAGCGTTGGGTATCTTTTACATGAGTTTCTTGGATGCAGATTATATCAATGTTATTTTCCTGAGGAATTCTTGTGTAAGTGTGGCCGTGTACATAGTTGTTCCTTTGGAAACAGACTATATTCTTACAAGACAGAGGAAGCACAGACCACCCCATAATTTTATATTTTATGAGAAACAGAAAATAATAAATAGTGTCACATATTTAGGGTAGAGTCGCTTCTACACGCCATTTCTAATAATTGGGTGATTTCCCCTGACCAATCGGATAGCTCAGATTTACCCCGTGGAAAGTGGAACAACGACGCCATTTTGGCAGTAGAATGAAAGAGCGCAACTCAAGAGGTCGTATCTGGTCCAGCTCTACATATTTCTTAGTTTGAGAAAATCAAACTTCAACATTTCTTATAAAATGTGTATTTCAGGACATTGAGTGGTTATATATATATATATTTCTTACTGGCGTAAGTAGTGACAATCGTTAAATATGTATTTTGAATAGAGCTCCCAACCCTAGTCGCAGAAGAACTAGGTTCGAGGATTTGAGTCAATTTGCAAAAAAATAGTCTTACACCTCAAACCATGTAGAGTAGAAAATATTCTTGTGTTGGAAAGCATTTAACTCAAGGAAGGCTTATGATTATAAAGAAATCAAGGACAAATCTGAGGAGATGGGTAAATGTCGTCGAACCTAAAATAAGACTGTAAGTTAAAAGAAGGAACACGGTGGAATGAGAAGGTTCGCCATATTTGACAATTGAGTAGGCCTACGAGACAAGGATGCAAAAAGGGATTTTTGCATCGATGAAAGCATCTGATGAGATGATAGAATTTTATTATACTTATTATTGTAAAAATGTTCTGAATTCCAGACTTTGTTGAAATTTTAAGTTTCATGCTGAAAGATATTAAAAGTTTTGCATGAAATCGAACGCTGTTGAAAAGGTGAATTACTACAGTTTTGAGATCTAGATAAGAAATCTATCCATTTCAATTAAATTCGCTACATCAACACCTAAGAGAAGAAAATCGAACCTGGTAACACAAATTTAAGAGAGAAATCTAAATCTCTGGTGATTAGGCCAGTTAAACATCTGCTCTCTGTAAAGTAAACTGAAAATACTGCATATACCGGCACTGCCACATGATGTAATATGGTGCCGTTCCAGTCCTAAGGAACACCTGCCCCGGTTACATGAATGTAATATGGTGCCCGTGACCACTTCTCTTTGATAAAGCGAATAACTAGCGATCATAGACCATGGACGATTTACTACAAAATTTTCAACAGCTGGGTGTGGAACAACAACAACAACAACCACAGAACCAACCCGTAATATACACAACCCTACTACAGCCCCAGGAAAACAGAGAAATCGTGGAAAGGACCAAAATAATAGCGCTACGGCAAATTACTGAAACCCTACAGAAAAAATGGTCCTCACAACTACGCAAATTCACACAGGTTAGATCGCTTGTTGCAGCCGTTACGATGGAAAACAAAAAAAAAATTCAGAAGATGGTTGTCCCATGGAAAAAAATTTGGGCATAGCGACTACTTGCGACGTTAGGAAAGTCTACATACGGATGAAGAGAAAAAGAAAATCGCTCTGTTAGGTTCTGATTCGTACGTGACTGATTTTTTAAGAAGGAGGTCCCAGCAGTACCCCACAGAAACCTATGTTATGCCATTTGGTCTAAAAGGATCTCCAGCAACATATATGTCACTCATGGATGAAGTGTTAAAGGGTCTACATCCATTTGCCCTGGCATACATAGACGATATCCTGATACATACCGCAGGCACGATGGAAGACCACCTCCGCAAGGTTGAAACAGTGTTTGATAGACTCAGGCATCACCAAATAAAGTTAAAACTGTCGAAGTGTGAGTTTCTAAAGACAGAAACAAAATATTTAGGCTTTGTCATCAATAGACATGGCGTCAGACCTGATGAAGATAAAGTCAAAGCCATAAGAGAAATGCCTAGCCCCAAGACGGTGAGACAAACACGCTCATTTATTGGTACAATAGGGTACTATAGGCGCCACATCATCAATTTCTCCAGAGCAGCAGAGCCTTTGATAGCCCTTACCCGCAAGTATGCACGCTTCAAATGGACAGAAGACTGCCAGAGATCCTTTGAGTATCTAAAAAATGCCCTAACCACCATCCCACTGCTTGGACATCCAGATATTTCTCAGCCCATGATACTATACGCCGATGCCTCAGATAACGCAATTGGTGCTTGTTTGGTCCAACCTGTACTAGAAGATGAAACACCCATCCTACCAAACATTCCAAATGAGAAACCCATTGCATTCCTATCCCACGCATTGTCAAAGTCACAAAAACGGTGGACCACCACTGAGAAAGAAGCATATGCTATTCACTATGCAGTACAAAAGTTTGACTTTTACGTCAGAGGAACTAAACTCATTATAAGAACTGATCATCAACCTTTGGTTAACTGGCTCACCAAAACACAAGAACAGCCAAAGAAGTTACAGACATGGGCAATGAATTTACAGTCCTACGACACCACTATCGAACATATCCCAGGCGAAATGAACACCTGTGCAGACCTCTTATCCAGGATTAAATATGATGATGAAACTGAAGTGAAAACAAATAGAGTCAAAAATGATGGCACATCCTCAGAGATTGACGATAATGCTAAAGAAATTAATGAAATTACTTCATCAAGTCGAAGAAGTACCTCAGATTCTGCCACTCAAGTAGAAGAAGAAAGCCAAGAGATGTTTGACATGAGAGTAGAACAAGCGAAAGATGCAGAAATTGTCAAGCTGCTCACATACGTGAAAGAAAAACCCAACAAAAAGTAAAGATTTTACAGTACACCCAACGGATGGAATTCTATACTATATTGATCAGAAACAAGAAGGGACACTAAGAAAAGTCATTCCAGCACATCTAGTCCCAGAAGTATTGCTACAGTTTCATGATAACAACGGGCACATGGGAAGAGACAAAACAATTGATGTCATAAAGAAAAGGTATTATTGGCAAACTTTCTACAAGGACATTACAGAATATGTAGCCACCTGTAGAACATGTAAATTGAGAAACATGAAGCCACATTTAATTCCCCTTCAAGAAATGCAACCTTCCCATTACCCCATGCAAACAGTGAGCATTGACTTATCAGGTCCTTACCCACTCACCCAATCAGGCAACAAATACCTCCTGCACATAGTTGACCAATACTCTGTTTGGCCAGAAAGTTACCCACTCAGTGATGCCACATCGCAGTCCATCACGCAAATTTTTTTACAAGAATTCATTCCCAGGCATGGCTGTCCAAAACGAATCATTTCAGACAACGGTAAAACAGTTTATAGGTAACCCATTTAAAGCCACCTTACACCAGCTGAATATTGAGCATACTACAACCACTTATTATTGCCCAAATGCAAATGGCAGAAATGAACGCATGCACGCCACCCTACATGATATTATTAGCAAATATATCAAGGGGAACCACCAATACTGGGACCTATACATTAACCAAGCTCTTGAAGCCATCCGAGTAAACGTGAACGATACCACAGGAATGTCACCCTTTCTCATGCTATACGGAAGAGAACCAAACTTTCCGTTAGACAACCTACTTCGCCCACAAAGAAAATACATGGGAGAAGACCCCATCGAAATAATCCTTCAAGAAAAGTATAAAGCTCACCAGATTGCACAACGAAATACGCAGAAGGCATTTCACAAGAAACAGAAACAACATGATAAATCAGCCAAGCTACCAACGTACAAAATAGGAGACAGAGTATACTACAAGAAACATGTACGCAGTTCAAAATTCGATGACCGATGGTTAGATGGCTACAAAATCATGAAACAAACTACGCCTGTAAACTTCATTATTTGGAATGAAGAGAAACAACACCAAACAAAAGCTCACGTAAAACAAATAAAAATTGATAATCACCGGCCCATTCCGCCTCTGACGACAAATACAAGACCAGTCAGAAAAGCCACCCTAAATTATAATCCATCCAGCACAGATTCGTCTGACATATCAGAGTCAGAGACGACAGACTCTGAATTTTACCAAGACGACCACATACCCAGACCACCCACAGATGAAATACATCGAGCAAGACAACAACGAGACTCGTCCGAAAGCGAAGAAGATATCCCACCACTTGAATTACGTAATAGACTACAAGACAGAGACCTGCGCATTAGAAATGAAGAAATCATGCCACAGACGTCACACGATGACAACACGAAAACACCTTATATCCACACTCAAACTTACTCCCGCAGTGATAAATCGTCAGCTGATACCTATCACACCCCCAGTTCAGGCAGTTCTAGTTTTAACACTAGTGAAAACCAAACACTGCTATACCACAAGAACAAGATTGCTCGTTCAAAACAATCAGATCCTGAAGAAACTATACCCAAGCAGATTGTTGAACCATATACCAGCGATCTTTATGGAGACGAAACAGAACAAGACAGCATAGCTTTGTCAGACCCCAACGAACATAATGACAGAAAAATGGTAGAATTATACCAACAAGAAACAGACATTGATACAGCTAGTTCCATTGAAACCAGTGATGCGGATAGTACATTATTTGTACCAGTCAGCTCCAGCGTCAAACGCGCCTATAAAACAGAATCTGATGACTCAATCCCTAGCAACAAAATTCCGCGTATACAGCACAACTATATCAGACGAAAGATTCTGAAGAAACGCAATCATGTTCCAAAACCAAGCCGAGAAGTGTTAGCCTCATCTCAACTAGTCAAAAACAACAGTGTGCAAATTACTGTGCCCATTGTAACCAGTGCTAACGTTCAGCACAACCAGGTCAGAAGAAAAATCAAGGCGAAACATATACCTGCCTCAAAACCAACAGATGTTCCAGCCATACACACCCTAACCACAGTAAAACCATCACCGCAATCAAATGATGTTAAGCCATCACCGCATTCGTCAATGTCCTCAGTGTCCCAACAATCAGCAAATGCAGTGTCGTCGCCTATCACACCGTCACCACTGCTACTCAGTATGATGCTCGCCTAAGCAGTCGGGACATTGCAAGGTTAGAGATGGTGAAGGAACTAGCGAAGCTGTTCTGAAAAACACGCCCAGGTGTTTTATATGTGTTCGCAAATCCGAACACGGTCAACGCATATGTGAACAAACCTTTTTAACAATGTACTAACTCTCCCCATGTACTCTATTTTCAGTTTTTGACAGTTCAAATGACTTGCTTACAGACTAAGATGTCAAAGCCTCACTGAGAAAGTTATTTTTTTCCAGCCTTAGAATACGGATGCCAAGAAAGAAATCAAGACAAGCACACGGAGGATTTTCTTTAGATAGCATAATTGTGAAATAAAAAATGTTAAAACAATTGATAACACACGGTGTTACGAGTTTACAGACACCCTTATTTAGTTACATACATTTTCTTAATATTTAGAATGCTACACAACTTTACCTATAACACATGTGTCACACTATTCTGTTGTAACATTCATCTCCACTTTTGTAACTGATCATATTCCACGCTCCATTCACCAGCATTTTCATGCAGACACTTTACACCAGTAGTTTTTTTTTCTTACCTCATACTAATATTTCTTTGATCTATATTATGCTAAACTCCTTGATATCTGCCACCCACAATCATTTGTTCCTACTGAATATCTCTCAAGACACATATTCATACCCAAAACTAGTATTGTAGGTTATGCTATTTTTTCTCCACAGAAGATTATTTATTTTCAAATGTACATTATTATTTTTTAGACCCCCATGCTATATTAATACTGTCAAAAATTTTACTGCCTATCAGAAGTACCCCAATGACATTTGCGCATGCTGATTTTCTGCAAATGAAGAATCCCTTGAGAGCATTAGTATATGCTACCCCCAGATTGAACAAATTGCACCTATTTGTTGATGATGATGCCTTTGCCCATGTTAAAGAAATAGCATTTGCACATGCTGACCTAGCAAATGAAATACCCCATTACCGCATGATAACCACTAATGACACATGAGATGAAGAAGCAACAGGTTATGTATGATGAAGATGACATTTTATATTAAGGTGAAACTTTATGTTGTCACAGCTGAGATTTTGTTGTAATGTTTATGCACAAAATCCCCCACATTAACATTGGAGGAGGAATAATCTTAGTCTTTCGTGGTTACGAGATAAGACAAGGATATAATAGAATATTTGATGAATACCATGGAACAAATCAGAGCAGATGATTGTTGCACATATGAGGACCATATTTGAAGTCATTATTGAAGGATTATCAGTAGACAAGAGACAAAAATGAATTATGATAATCCCATGGAACCACAGGTACTAAGGACACAAAATGGAGATTAAATAATGGAGAAAAAAAAATAATGACTGAATAATTGCTACGCCCAGAGGTAAAGGAAATAGAGATGCATCCGCATTTTGGAGAAGATATCTCTTTGATTTTTGCTTATTGCCTTTGTAATATGAACATTGTTGTATAACAAATGACTATTCCTTATCACGAATTACAGAATGTTGTAAGATAGTTGGAGTAAATTGAACATTTACTATACTCATAATATACCCAGAATTACAAGAGAGAAAAAAAATAAATGATTGATGAAAGTGGACACACTGAGATTTGCTCACCCCGAGGATATTGGATAAAAAAAAAATAATGTTATCCCAAGGACAGACATGTCACAGATATATCATGGAGATACTATGAAAAAAAAAAAAAGAATATCTAGATTAGAAATGCAGCAAACTTGGTCAAGGACACCATGAAATAGACCCCCGCCCCACACTTAAGATAACTGACGGATGAGATTTTTGAATTATAAGTACCATAAGTCACCCATCTGGCTGTAGTCAGCGGATGTTACAGGCACCACATAACTCTGACTAACCCTCGACCAGCGAAGGCAGAGTTGGTGTCGAAATTTTGCACATATGTAAAAAGACATGTTTTTGTTCATGTTTTAGTAAAGTCTAGACATTTATGTTAATAGTTCTATAAATGATTAGTTGATATATTGATGATAAATATTCGCAAATATAGTACATGGACAATTAATAAGGATATATTTCCAGTACAGAATAAGAGGAATAGGAAGGATCCACATTTTAAATATTGGAGCACCATGAGCGAGGAATTGGACTTATAAAGAAAATGGAAATGGTACACTGTATGCAAGGATAACCAGAAATAATATGGATAAATAGTAGTCAGAGTGCCAGGAACTTTGTCTTACGAGAATATTGTAGATTCCTCACGATCAATTGATTATTTTCTTCCTTCTATGTCACATTTTTTTTTTGAGTGATGACCCCAAATTTTTTTTTTCATCTCATATTGTCAAAAGTCTGTACATCTCAGTTGACAGCTTCATAAATAATTGTTTGATGTGTTTTGCATAAAGGTATTGCTAGATAAGGTACATAGGGAGTTACTAAGGATGAATTCTCAAGATAACAGGAGGACTAGAATAGATACAATGATATTGGAACACCATAAATGATACATTGGTGTTATGAAAAAAAAAAAAAAAGGAGACAAATATAAATTGTATACAAGGATGCCTCGAGAGTGACAACATGGATACATATTGTCAAGAGTATAAGCAGTTGTCTTAAAAGAGAAAATAAAGTAATACGGAACCCAATGTAGAAAATTCATGATGATTTGGAAACTATATTTTTCTTTTCCCTTATATTTCATAATATGATAGTAACAACATTCGTCTGTTGGTTGCTGAATAATGTGATCTTTGAAAATTGATGTATGGGAAGTCAAAGAAGATCTTTGAAGAATAAATATATATATAAAATAATATTTTCTAGGGAAAGAGTTCACACAAAAAAAAATATACTGAATTGACAGAAAAGAAGGAATGATTAGAAATAACTGACTAATGGACAGGATCACCACCAGACGTACGGATATTGAAGACAAACATCACATATTTTGAAAAAAAAAAAAAAATGTAATATAGAACATTTTCTACAGTGACGGACTTAGAACGAATTTATACACTTACCATTTAGAAAATGTCTATAACAAGGAAACATTCAGATAGATAAATAAGGATAAGCCATGAGGTTTTAATGCTTTTATTGTGAAAAATGATTACTTATAAAAATGATGCTGGTCGTATTATCGTCTGATACATATGCATATTATGTTTAGAGATGTTTTCTACATGTAATAATGAGCAAGTGGCTCATTCACTAAAAAAAGAAGAAGAAGATGATGAGTACCCATGAAAAAAAACATTGGCTATTCTATGAATGTGGATTGCCATTACCATAGGAATTAGAGATTTTGGACATTTCTTGGAATATTGCAGAGTACTTGGGAAATAGAATAAATAAGTACGCCAGAAAAAAAAAAAAAAGATTTTTTTTTAGTACTTGCAGGCTTTTAATATGGAGCAAATAACAGTACAGAAAAGAGATAACACCCCCCACCATATCCAAGAGAAGGTAATCAACTATATTTTTGAATGAAATGTAATAGATTATGATAATCCAGCCAAGTTCTGCAAATAAGATAGTTTATTGTTCATTCCCCAGTGTTGCCACTCGTCACATTTTTTTAGTGATGACCTTATGAGTGTTTTGCAGATTTTGTTGGGCAGTGTTGCCAATTTGTAAATTTGGTGAAAAATATTATCTTCTTCTTCTTCTTCTTCTTCGTTCGCCCTGAAAAGGACGGTGGTTGCGTTGTGTCTGTTTACAACGTAGCTGTGATATCTGCACCTTTCGGTCGACACATCCGACTTCTGCACGGCATTTTTTAGGACCGGGTTTGCCTTCCCATTTCGATCCACACTCGCTCAGCCAGCCTGCACAGCTGCAGACTGTTTCCAGGACCACCACGTGGAGGTGGAGTGCGGTCTTGACCAGCTCTGGTTCGCTGGTCCTGACGCAGGCAGTCAAGCTATGAGTCGCTGACTGCGGTCTCTATTGCTGCGTCTTGAGGTCCCGAAAAATATTATGATGTGATGAATAAGTTACACTTTTTGAAGTTGATGTCCACTACTAGTTTTTTTTACATAGCAGACGACCTCATATAGACATAGGACCGCAGTATAGGAATTAGATTAAATTTTTTGGAAATATTTTTGGACTTAGAAAAATTTTTGAACTTTAAATTTTTCTGAAAAATTTTTTTTTTAAACTTAGAAATTTTTGGGGATGGATTTTTGTTATTGATAGTACTCAAATGTCTCCCTACGGGATACATTTGCGGAGCCCCGGGATCTATATGTGGCCGTGTACATAGTTGTTCCTTTGGAAACAGACTATATTCTTACAAGACAGAGGAAGCACAGACCACCCCATAATTTTATATTTTATGAGAAACAGAAAATAATATCGCCTCATAGTGTCACATATTACGAGACAAGGATGCAAAAAGGGATTTTTGCATCGATGAAAGCATCTGATGAGATGATAGAATTTTATTATACATATTATTGTAAAAATGTTCTGAATTCCAGACTTTGTTGAAATTTTAAGTTTCATGCTGAAAGATATTAAAAGTTTTGCATGAAATCGAACGCTGTTGAAAAGGTGAATTACTACAGTTTTGAGATCTAGATAAGAAATCTATCCATTTCAATTAAATTCGCTACATCAACACCTAAGAGAAGAAAATCGAACCTGGTAACACAAATTTAAGAGAGAAATCTAAATCTCTGGTGATTAGGCCAGTTGAACATCTGCTCTCTGTAAAGTAAACTGAAAATACTGCATATACCGGCACTGCCACATGAAGGTAATATGGTGCCGTTCCAGTCCTAAGAAACACCTGCCCCGGTTACACAAGGCAGCAGGTTGGTTTGTTTACCGAGGTTTACCTTCCCCGTGGCTAGAGCTTAAAGCGGCTCTTACTCGCTTGATGCACCCGTCATAGGACATATGGGGGATTTCAGTTGGGGTATCAGTGCCACCTGTTACCCCTCCCCGTCATGCTGGGAGGACATCGCCGTTTGGTCCGCGGCTGCTTATTCGTCCAGCAATACTGACTTAATTCGCAGTTGACACACCATATTTGGAGGTCGTTCTAATATCCGCCACCTGTGGACGCGCCTGGCTGGGGTCGGTCGCCCCTTTTGCCAGGATAGGAACTACTGATGAGTGTAATTGTGGCACCTTTAAATTACAACTGGACATCTGCTGCAAAAGTGTACAACGTTTGAATAACAGAGAAAGCATATAAGGTCATCAGCACTACCACTCCTGGATAAACTCTATGAAGATACCAACAACCTGAGACCGACCACCGATTTAAAAAAAAAAAAACATATTCAAGTTGACATATCAAAGTGTATGAAGAAGAAGTAGAAGAAGAAGAAACGTGTACACGGTCTGCCGGGTTCTGGTCACATTAAACTTCGAAAAGTACAATTTACTGATGCGTGTTAAAAAGCGCCTCAAAAATGTCAGGAGCAATCTTGTATATCTCAAAATAAAAACGTCAACTGGGAATGTCTTGCTCAATGCAAAACAGATGCGACATAAAAAGTAGGCGACAAAAATTGATAACTATACAGATAAAACTGAAAGAAAAACAAATGACTATCCTAGAACCTGGCTTTCTGATTAGAACAGTATGATGTCGGTAATTGATTCCATTTACTGATGTGGAACTGATAATGACAAGAACCAGACCAAGCGCCTGTTGAACAAAAGATGAAAAGAAGACGCTGGCGATGAATAGGACACACATAGAGTAAACCTGTTGATAGTACTACCAGGCAGTCCTTGTTCTGGAATCCCCAGGGTTAGAGAAGCAGAAGTGGGGGAAAACACACACAGAGAAGAGAACTGGCGATATATATTACAGTGATAAGACTTAAACTGATGCACGCGACGACACAGGACTTGTTGAAGGGGACTTGTTGAAGGGGACTTGTTGAAGGGGACTTGTTGAAGGCCTGTGTTCATTGGGTACACATAAAGAGTGAATGAATGTCTGCGGTATTAGGAAAAAGGTCAACTATCCCGTTACACGCCCATTTAGGCATATTGGGAATATGGTGTTAGGCCCATATTTTCTCGACCGTCGGCACGCTAGGGGTGATGTGGTCAGCATCACGCCGGCCGTCTTAACCTTCCCAGAGTTGCTCTGGTACCCATTTGGGGCTGCGTCGACCCAGGAGCCGCTTGCGGCCTAAAAAATCACACCTCATTTGGGGATCGAACCAAAGACCACTGAGCTAGGAAGGCAGTGCACTAACCACTATGCTACTGCGGCGGTATTAGGAAACATGACAGATTAAGTATTAGCTTGAAGAACTTTTAATGCGTATCGTTTCTAAATTAATAATAATAAAATAAGCCCACCGAAGACCATACTACGAGTCCGCGTTCATGCGATAACTCTGCATATATTATGAACATCTAGAAAGACATGTTGGATTCATGGTGAACATGAAGAAAACTGTTAAACTGAATCTGTGAAGCTAATATACGTCTTCTTCGCGGACCTTGCCAGCTGGCGTGATCAGTCTTATGTCTCAACAGCTTCCTGCCATTTGTCATCTCTTATCATTTTATCTAGTTATGTATTATTTTTATTACTTTTAAAAATTTCGTCACGCGTTTAAGATTATTCAGTGTTTTATTTCCTTCATGTCGTCTTTAAAAAAAAAAATACTTTTAAGTTAAGGAGCCCGTCCATATATATATATATATATATATATATATATATAATTTTTTTTAACTTTCAGCAAAGAAATTTCTAATATGGTTTTATATTTTTCATGGAACATAATTTAGGTATAAAAGAAAGGAGATAATATTAGATTGTAGCGAAATTGAGAGTGACATCCCTTTTCCTTTGTGGGTTTGATGTTCTGCGCGCTGTTATACAAAAGATATGTGTAGGATCAAAGTGATGAACACGTACAGAGTAAGAATTGATGTCTGAATCATCTTATATGAACATTATAATTTGTCGGGCTGAGCGGAAAAGAAATCACTTGAAAGAGAAGGATGTTGTTTTGAAAGATGTGTTTCTTTGTCTTTGTATACTGCTCAAAAAAAGTTAAAGGCCACTTTCAATTTTTAGGTCATTTCAACTAAGCTGTTTTTTTAAAACCTGAACACTCAGTCAAAAAAGTTTTGCTGCATTTTGTTGCATGCTTAAACAATGTTTGTTAATCTGACAATAAATCAAATGTGTGTTACGTGTGTGTACCTCCAAGGTCAATCAAATGCACGTGGTGGAAAGGGAAATAATGCATGTTTGAAAATGCTTCCTATGGCAAAGCCTGTTGATAATATTTCTTAAATTTGCTTTTCACGTGCAAGTCGTGACTATAGTGAACACATTTCACCCACTTTTCGGAAGGAACGGGCAATGGGTATGTTTGTAACATTTACCATTTTAGCCATGGGTCAGCTCATTGCCGTCTTGTGGTAGACCTTGGACGTCCTGACCTGCGTTGTTCTGCGACACTGCCGGTTGCATTACAACGATCACGCAGAGTTTGTATGACAGAGTGGGCAACTCCTAATCTCCTAGCAACTTCTCGCAGCCCTACATCATCCTGCAGCCATGCCATCGCTCTCCATCTGTCAACATTGGTCAAGCGTCTTAGCTGAGCCATGGCTAAAATGGTAAATGTTACAAACATACCCATTGCCCATTCCTTCCGAAAAGTGGGTGAAATGTGTTCACTATAGTCACGACTTGCACGTGGAAAGCAAATTTCAGCAATGCTATCAACAGGCTTTGCCATAGGAAGCATTTTCAAACATGCATTATTTCCCTTTCCACCACGTAAATTTGATTGACCTTGGAGGTACACACACGTAACACAGATTTGATTTATTATCAGATTAACAAACATTGTTTAAGCATGCAACAAAATGCAGCAAAACTTTTTTGACTGAGTGTTCAGGTTTTTAAAAAAACAGCATAGTTGAAATGACCTAAAAATTGAGAGTGGCCTTTAACTTTTTTTGAGCAGTATATTTTATGAATCATCATTATCATCATCATTTTCCTTTGCGGTCTTTACGGAGCATGAAGCAACCACAGCAGCTGATCCCAACAACTACATCAGTTGCGTCTGCCCAAACCTAGGATTGACCTGTTCAAAAAGAGTCTAGCCAACTCTGGAGCCTACATGGAACAGACTTCTACACCACCTAAAAAGCCTACCTACACAATATTCATTTAACAAAGCACTTTTCAAACACTTCCTAAACACTGATTATCTACCCCCATAGAAACATCATTTGCATGTCAACATCTCATCCATAGATCAACATTTCTTTTCCTCTTCCGCTCGTTTTTAATGTGAATAATTTGTTTAATATCCATGTAATATTATTATATAATGTAATGTATGTGAGAATGTACCCGCATACCAGTGTACTTTAGAAATGTGAGTCGTGAGAATGTACCCGCAATACACTGTACTTTAGAAATGTGAATGTTTTTTCGTTTGCTTAAATGGGATGATGTATATGAGAATAAGCAGATATTACATAAATTTTTTTTTTAAACTGCTTAAAGACTTTACCTGCCAAGTGCGTAAGAAAGTATTATTATTATTTCATTTTCCACCAAGAATGTATGGATATAAGCGAGAATGTGTTTATGTAATTTTTGTATTGATGATTGATGACACATTCAAAAATACAGTTTAATTGTAGACTGTTTGACCGCATGAGTGAGTCGGTATACAGAATTTTTTAATATTTTTTAAAATTGTTTTGTTATATTTTATTATTTTTTTTTATGGGAATGAAAGGATATAGTATGCAAGATAAATGAGAGTGGAAAGGCAGAATGTTAGGCGGGCCTGCGCGCCCAATTCTTAACCCTTCGAAAATAAAGTTCGTTCGTCCCCATGCAAGAAGCCTTGACCGAGCAGTCGTATGCTCTGGCATCTGTGGTTTCTGTGGCATTTTGTTTAACATGATGAGGTTGCCAGCCTCATGTTAGTCCCCGTAAACGATATGCCTATTTCGTGAATAGAGGAAGAATATCTTCTTCGTTGACCCTCAGATGTCAACTTGAATATGTTCAAAGAAAGCAGTTGTCAGTCTGAGCCCCTTGACATCTACGTAGAGGAGGTTTGCTTTGGTTTTTAAGGACTATCTTCATTGCACACGGACAACGCCATCCGTGCTCCGATCTCCTCCCTCAGATCACACTGTGAATATACTGTATAGGAATCACACATTCTATAAATATTTTTTGTGGTGGGTAGGTTTCCTAATTTTTAAATTTTGCCAGGACAAGCGGCATTATAGCCTATTCTTTACGATTTTCAACTGCCGTGGGATTTTTAACGTGCGCAACTTGCACACGGGACATCCTATTTTTTCGCCCTTATCCGAGAAGGCTAGGCATCGGATCTCACTACCCATGAGACCAGTGGGAGTATGGCATAATTAGGACCACTGGTTCTGAAAAAAATATTTCCATAAATTATAATCCTTCAACTGGGATTCGAACCCGGTACGTCTTGAATACGAGGCGGACGTCATACCTCTTAGCCACTCCGACAGGAGGAAGAATATGAACATGCAGAGGACAGTGATCATCATTTTCATCTCCTTGTTTCGCCCCTCATGGAGCACATAACAACCACTGTATTTAGTAGTTTGATGTTGACATGATGTGTTGACTGAATATCTCGTGTTTATATCATATGTAACAGAGAACGGCCATATGGCCATCACCAGTGCCATTCCTAGAAAAGCTCTAGGGAGATATCAACAGCCTCAGACTGACCACTGCTTTCGTTGAACATATTCAGGTTGACGCCTGAGGGTGAAGGAAGAAGAAGAAAATATCATATGCAGTGTTATATCAATAATGTCCTTGGCATAGTTCTGTAGGGATACGACAAGATCACTAGTGTAGAACTGATAACAAGAATCAAGACAAAGCAGCAGTGGAACAGGGGATGAAAAACAGGCACTGGAGATAGATAGGACACACACTGAGGAAACCTGTTGATAGCATTACAAGGCAGTTCTTACACTGGAATTCCCTGTGTAAGTGAGATAGAGGAAAACCAAATAACACATGGAGAAAAGACACGTGAAGGGGATGAAGAAGACAATGATAGACCATGAGCTGATGACACAGGAGAGGAAGACTTGGCTTAACTTTGTTGAGGGCATATGCTCCCTGCGGAGCTGAAGGGTTGTAATGATGAAGATACCTTTTGAGTATTTCAGTTTGATTTGAAAGCAAACAGAGAACAGATCAGAGATGACATACCAAACAAAAAATCGCAGACAAAACACAGGCTGCTTATTCGCTTTAGGGAAGGGTATATGAATGGGTATTTTGTTGCTGTAGTTTAACCAGATTAGGGTGCCAGCCCCGTGCACAAGCTTATATCAGTCGCCTAATACGACTTGCATGTAGAGTAGTAGACTTATTCTTTCTTTGTCACATCAGAGATCCCCACGGGAACCACATGGGAATGTTAACTACTCGTATCTTGCTATCTGCTGTTTATTTATAATATTTGTTCTCCATACTGTTCCAATCCGTACAGCATTGTTGTCACGCTACATAAATTTAATTCCTGAGGCCATGGCAAATGTGTCATTTTTATGTGACATTTTTTCTTGGATTGTGTTGTGTGACATTTCTTTCACCGCCTCCACAAGATGGGTGGTCCCATTGTTTTAGTTAGTCATACAATGGCCTGCCCTAACCTATGACCTCATCTGTCACTGTTACTGTATGTTTCAGGGCTGCCATATGTGTATGTGTGGGGGTTGTATGGAATATAGTGCTACTGTCTGGCACAGCTGACAATGTTGACGTCAGTAATGTCGGGCTTACAGCAGTGGCCGACAGTTGTATAATATGTAAGCGAATGTCATGAGTTCTTTAGGTTTGTTTATATACCGTTTTCACCCACACAACAGTAACGTCAGGTCAGGAATAGACCAACGGGTAAGACGAGTACGTTTCCAACTCATACACAGTTTTATTGACTACAGCAACATTGACATCACGGATAGTACATTGTCACAGGTTATAAAATGAATCAGATCGCATGAATAGCGAATCAAGGAACAGTCAATTGTTGAAATCAAAACATGCGGTAATAATCCAGAATGAAAATTGGTTGCGTACACAGCAACTCACTATACATTGTCTTAGCAAATATCCAATATTGAATCTGATCGGGCTCATTCATAGATGGTGGAAGCTTTACCGTGATGAAATCTTATATCCTTAGATTCTTCATTATCAAGCTTATAGAATAATATATAGAATGGCTTCCATGAAGAGAATAATACGTTCTTCTTCATACAATCCCCGAATCAACACTCAAAAAACACACTTGACACACTAACGAGACTCAAAACCGTCTCGAAGCTCTGCCAGATACATACTGCCCGAGATTATAGTTTCTCAGTACAACTCAGTATAATATTCGCTTAAGCGCGAACTAACCGCTTGAGGTGTGAGCTCATCTCACCCGTATCTCTCCCCCAAGAACATTTGAACACTTTCTTTATTTTTTAAAAACTAACACATACTCAGTTGAGCTATGTTCAAAAAATAAAGCGTACAAAGCACCCAAGTAAAAAATCATCTCATAACTTTAAACGTGCTTACTCGCGTGTCTATAAACAATTAGACGCGTACGTAAAAATCCCAAACACTTAACTCCTACTCAAAAACATGACTTAACAGATTACACCGACCCCCGGGGAAAAAAATGATATCTTTGTTTTTTTTTGAAAATTACATCGAACGAAAATGTTAGGTCGATCAAATTCTAATATCTACAACAGAGAATCATAATATATGTTAAGTCGTGTAAATAAACCAACAATAGAGGGATGGAAGTATGTGTAGAGTATGAAGATGAAGTATGTAAAGAGAATCAAACATCAAATTCAAACAAAGATGAAATATATCAAGTATAGACTAAATATGAATCAATAAGTGGAAAGTGAAAAGAGGATATGAAATGAAATGAAGAATGACCAGCAATGAAATGTGTGTAGAGAAAGAAAGCAATGATACGACATGATAACAATTTAAATTAATCAACGGATTGTGTGTAAATAAATACAAGTATGGCAAAACAGCATGGAACAAAAGGCAATACATATATAAACCAAAAAAACAACAAAATCAAACAAAAAGAAAGCTACAATCTAAATAGAGCATAATAGGCAAGAGAAACAAGTTAATTAACTTATTAAGTACTAATAATGAGCTTATTACTTAAATCAGAAAATAATACCGCCATGAACAGTTACTACTGGTGCACAACTAAGTGCTGGGTAATGCAAATAAATAGCAATATCAGAAAAAAGAAAAAACACACACTTGGTAAATGTTCACCACCGAAATGTATCGTAATGATACGTGAAGTTTAAATACTATTGTCAATACTATTGTCACTCGTTCATAGTTTATCAGCACACTGTTGTATATGAATAATATTCTAATAACATGTCACATGAAAGTCAAAGAACACAATATCAAAGCTCCAGCGGCCTAGGAAAGTCTTGTGAGCGTGTTGAAACAAAAATCATCCACTGCGGAGTCAGAATTCCGAATGGCTTGAATGGTACAGTCAAACGGGCGCAAGGCAACAGCATCTCTTGGAGATCTTGGAGCACTATATTCCATACAATCCCCACACATACACAAGTAACAGCCCTGAAACATACAGTAACAGAAGTGGTGGCCAGTATGGGGATCGAACCCACGACATTCGCGTTATCAGCACGAACTAACCGCTTGAGGTGTGAGCTCAGCTCACCGTATCTCTCCCCCAAGAACATTTGATCACTTTCTTTATTTTAAAAAAGCTAACACATACTCAGTTGAGCTATGTTTAAAAAAAAAAAGCGTACAAAGCACCCAATTAAAAAGCATCTCATAACTTTAAACGTGCTTACTCGCGTGTCTATAAAAAATCAGACCCGTACGTAAGAGTCCCAAACACTTAACTCCTACTCAAAAACATGACTTAACAGTCACATTTAAAACACGTGACTTCTTTAAGTTCACTTTGCACATGCATTGTTTAATTTTTGTATATTAACCATTTCTCTTCCTTGTTTGTTTCTGTCATCATCTCGTCTATTAAACAAATATAACGGTAGTCCCAAAACAGCACCCGCCGTAGGGGCGTGAAGTGTTAGAGATCTCTCAGTATTAGGTGTCAGCTTTATGAGGTGGGGTGACCAGTTCTCTATCTCGCTCGCTGTCTTTGCCTTCTTTAACTCTAGAGCAGTCAAGTGTCCATTTACATCTGGGTAGGCTGGGGCGTGACCCCACCTTGTTTCCAACCCGGTAGGTTAGCCTCGAGAACCGAGATATGTAACCACTCCACCACTGGACACTCTTCAACATACTTACGCCCGTCTTTTTATCCTGTGCCATCAGCTGAACGTCTTTCCACTCGGCCACTGGACACTCTTTAACAAACTTACGCCAAGTCTTTTCATCCTGTGCCATCAGCTGAAGATCTTTCCATGTCTTTCTGATTCCTTTCACGAATGTCTCAAATTCTCTCCTTCGTTTGTTCTTCGGTTCCCCGCGGCCTTTCTTACCCTGGGGATTTCAGAACAAGGACTGTCTGGTAACACGGTCGGCAGGTTTCTTCAGAGTATGTCCTATCCATCTCCACCGTCTTCTTCTCATCTCCTGTTCCACTGGCTCTTGTCGGACTCTTGTCATCTCTGGACATCAGGGTTTCTTAACTTTTGTGTGTGACACGGACCCCTTTGATGAAGCATCCAACAATAATCGGCAAGCATGGTCACACTCCACTGTCCTTGATAACGTGACTCCATCACGGCAATATCTTGATGGAATCGTTCACCATGTTCATCGCTGACTTCGCCAAGGTTGTCAGGGAAAAAGTCAAGATGTGAATCGAGCAAATGGATTTTGAGGGACATGTTACAGCCTATAATTCTGTATGCATCTATCCACTGCTTAACAATATGCACATAGTCGACAGATTTGTGATTTCCCAGAAAGTTATCGACGATCGATTTGAATGCCATCCATGCGCGAAGTTCACTACCATGTAACAAGTTCTCGAATTGTTTGTCTGCAATAACTTTCCTAATCTGAGGTCCTAGTTGTTGTTGTTGTTTTCGTCTACTATGTTGCTGTAATACCCTGTTCAACCTGAAAGTTGGTTATAATTGGGGTATATTGTGTGTTAGGTTCTTCGGTGCTAGTCGTCTGTTAGTCCTGAAAAGGACTGGTCCTGAAAAGGACCACTAGCTGGTTGTCTGGTTTCCTCTTCATTGCTTGTCGGTCGTGGCGTGTTCATGGTGTTCATTTCCTGCCTTCCTATCTGTCTTGTGTCGTTTTGTTAGTTTTTGCTTTCCTAGTTTCTGTTTCTCTTGTCTTCCTGCTTTCCTGTATCTGTAGTAGTGCTTTTTCTATTATTGCTGGTAGAAGTTTTTCAAGTGTTTCTTCGATGACTTCTTCGTCTGATTGTTCGTTTGATTTGGTCGCTCTTGTGTTTGATGTCATTTCCTCAATGGCTCTTCGCTCTGTTTCGATTCTCTTGAGGATTTTGGAGTTTTCTTCCGTCAGTTCTGTCAGCCTCTTTACATCTGCTTCTATTTGCTGCTTAATGCTTTTCATGTCTTTCATCATTTCTCTGATGTTCTGAATATCTATTACATCATCACCGTTGTCTTTGTCGTCTTCGGGAGCCTGCTTGTTTCTGTTTACGACCTGTAGTTTCATTTTCATATCTTTGACTTCAGCGGTTAGTTTGTGTAACTGTCTTCTGTCTATCATGCTTTGTTTTTCTGCACCATCCGCAGCCACTCTGTTTTTTGCCTCTTTGAAAGGTATGTTTTTGGACACGGCCTCTTTCAAGATGCTCTTTGTTTCCTGGAACATCGGGCAGCCTCGGTACCTAGCCCCGTGGTTTCCGAGGCAGTTTGCACAGGTTCGGTTTGGATTTTTGGCCTTGTAATTGTTATCCTCCTTCGCTTTGGTACAGTCGCGATATGGGTGGTTACCCGCACAATACCGGCAAACTGCATTTCTCCTGCACGTTTTCTTGGTGTGTGAATATTTCTGGCAGTTAGAGCACTGCATCACCGGAGGGATATATGCCTCTGTCTTTTTTGTTGTGGTTTCAAGCGTCAGTCTCTCGGGTCTTGTCGATCCTTCAACCGTCACTATCATCAGGTTGGTGTCTTTCTTGTCCCATGTTTTTAGCCTTTCTACCCGTGTGATTTTGACGTCTGCGTTTTCAGTTTGAAGGCGTCTGTGGACCTCGGCTTCGGAACATCTGGTATCCACCCCTCTGATGACGAACTTCTTTGTTGTCTTGTACTTTTCCACCACCACTTTTATTTGGTGGGGCAACTGGACTTCTTTTGGACCGGATTCCAGTTCGATCATCAGCGAGGTAGTTTTTTCTGTGTTGTTGAGCGAAAGCAGGACTCCGTTTTCGTGCCTCCCTACTTTGGCGATACCTCTCCTTCCCGTTGTCACTTCGAGGATGTTTATCACTTTGTCATCTGGTAGGGCCCTGAGTGAGGCCTCACCTCCAGACATCTGTGTGATCTTAACCATCCTCTCCTGTAGTGCCTTGTGACAACCGGTATTGCTTGGTTTGTGCAGGTGACGCGCTCTGCTTTCCGCCTGCGTTAGATTGTGTGGTGTGTAGGACGGTCTCACGTTCTGTTTTGTTGACTCCTGATCACTTTCTGTAGTTGTCTGATTACTACACACTGGAGCCTCTACTATGACGTCTTGCTTTAGTGGTGTTTTTATCGTCTTTTGAGTTTGGAGCAGCTTCCCTGGGGCAGCCACAGCTGTCAAATCGGCATCATGTGGTGTCATTGGTGTCTGGTGCAACCTCTCTGTGGTTGACAGGGTTTCTGCTGACGATTCGGGTACTTGTGGTGGTGGTCCCTGGGTTTTAGACTCCTGTCTTCTTTTTTCTCTTCTTGCCAGCATCTGTTTTATCGGTTCTAACGCTTGCATCTGGTCTTCTTCTTCTGACATCTGTTCTATCTGCTCTAGCGCACTCATCATGTAGTCATATTCTGGGTCTTCATCATCACGGTCAGAACTGCTTGCATCTGCTTTCTCCTCTTCCTCGCAAGGAGTCTGGAAATTCCGGCTTTCAGCCGTGTCGATACTCGTCGCAGATAGCTCCGTCATCGTGTCAAGAGTTGGAGAAATTTCGGTCCCGGCACGAGTACTTGGGGCAATTTTGCTTTCTGGCTGTCTGTCATTGTTGTTTGTGTTATTCCCCTGGCTGTTCTGCGCTGGTGGGCTGGTATAAACCTTTCTCTTTTTAGCGTGTGGTTTATTTCGGCCCATTTTGACTATTGCGATCGCTGTGTACGTCCTGAAAAGGACGCTGGTTATAGTGCGGTTGTTGTCTGCGTTTGAACGTGTATGAGCTGATCTGAGGTCCTACAAAGATTGCAATGACCTTTAGGTCTCCACAAATCTGCCATTGGTAGTCGTTGTACTTTATTTTTGCCAAAAGTGTGATGAATTTACCTTGATACAACGTTAAAATATCTCCAAATATAAAGATAAAATGTAGGGATAAAAATAATGCGTAAGATACTAGGAGGCATGCTCGCCCATGCCCGCATTTCCTACCGCCATTTAAACTAACTAGTTAGACGTGCAGACGAAACGGTTTACCCTTTTGTAGACGGGAGGGAAACGGAGATCAAAAAAGGAAAAATATGACTGAACACGTGTTTGAATCAAGCAAGGCTAAAAGACGCAATTGGTAGTAAAAGAAAAAAATTCACGTCAATCGTTGACACAATGTAAGGAAATGGACAAAAAAAGTCCGTAGCTCTTATTCGCAACAGTCATTTCTTGGACGTTTTTACGATACTTGGTTGTTTTATTTGAATTCAGCGGCAAACGCCGGGGAGAAGGTTCGCGAACAAATTTCAAAAAAATTAAACTTGAGAAAAAATATCTTTTTTCTTAATAATAGAGTTATGAATATAAAACCTAGCTAGTTTGATAGCCCATCTTGAGCAGAGAACTAATATGCTTTAAATTATCCAGACGGATAGATAACAAGGAAGATATTGACAAAAGACTGTATTGTTCATATCAGACTAGCGACAGTATTGTTGTGCACACTTTCACTAAAGCCTCAAAATTGCGTCCTTGAGACACGAAACTGCTAAAATCTAGCTGTAATGAAAGAGAGGGGGAAGGTGGAGAATTGTGGCTAAAACTAACTTAGGAGGCAGATTTGTGCAGGGTATTGCATGAAGTTGGTCCTAGAACCAAGTGTGTTTTTTATGAAAAAACAAGTAGAGACAGACGGACCAACAGACAATAATACACACTTGACTGAGATCTGACTGAAATGTGACTTTTGGTTGTAGATTTGAAAAATTAGGGGGGAAATCAGTGATTGGGCAAATGTAATCATATTAGCGGGACAGAGAAGCGCATTGTTGCCATTTGATACAATTCTGTCCAGGGACGCAGTCGGTTTTTTCCTGTGTTGTTTTTCCCAGAAGATAGTACATACATTTAGTGGGACGCCATCATATAGCCAGCAGCTCAGCTGAGTTTTGCTAGCAATTAACTGTGTTCTCAATTCTGAATTCTGAATTGTGAGTTTCTGTTGTGGCACTAGGGTAGTGCCACATAAGTAATCAAGATTACACAAGCAGATGTGTGTGCCGCCTACAGTGGTGTCGGTGCAGTCTAGCATTGTATTCTAGCTACCGAGAGGAGTGGGCCACCGGAATCCAGCACCAGATCTCCACTGACAAGATGAGTGTATTAGTGGCCTGCTGAGGATTCACCAGAACTCTTAAATATTTATAAATATTTCCCCATCACAATATACTGAATGTTGGGAAATAGAACATTTTCTAAAGTCTATAAGACAATGGACAAAGCTAGTTCTAGTCACAGAGTGGGTGTGATGACACCACCCCCACAGCACATCCAGTAATAGTTCTCCCAGAGACATTATAAATATAATTAATATTAACCAGTCTTATAAAATACCTATGTACACACATTCCATTTTATTATGCCATTTATTTATGCATTCGATTAATAACTCCATAACATTTCATATGTTCTGACCAAACTAAAACATTGGTTCAGAACTAATAAATTTAAAGAAAATTGTTAAATTCAAAACTAAAACAGTCTGAGTTAGTTCAGTGTGTTATAGAATTTTATTAATATTATTAGACTTAGTAATTATCTGTGTGTGTTTGTATATTCTACTACAACACATTACATTTCAGTACCCTAGACTTTTAACGTAGCTACAGTCATAATAGTAAAAGAGATATGTTTGAGGTCGTAAGTGGTAATAAGAAGGGCCTTCTGTAATTCACATCTACATTTATCTCAGGAGCCTTCACAGCTGACCTCATACATTACACTAGGTAACACAACAAACATACAATACCATCAAAACCACTACAAAAAGTATAGCCATATTGTCATAAGTTTCTTTCATATGAACAGAGTAGGTGACTGGAATTGATGAAAATAAATTTCCGTTATGCAATAACACGGCTTTTAGACTAGTCTTGGAAGAGTCGATGAAAAGTCGCCATTCGTTGACTATGTGCTCATGACCGAGGTGCACCATTAGACCGTTTACATCTTTGCAATAGCAAATGTCATCATCCATCTCAAAGTATTGAACAAGTTCTCTGTGTCTATGACGAAATTTAGATATCGGAGTATTGGGCGCTAAAAGATTCCAATCTTTGAGTCGCGAACCGAGTAATTCCGCTTGATAAGAGCGAGATCAAGTATTAGATCTGAAATCTCTGAATGGTTAATTAAGTGAACACCATCATTCACCGGTATATAATCCGAGTCAGAATTAGTTTCTAAAGCAGGTAAACTATCACTTTCTGATGGTTCATTCACGTCCAACGGATATTGTTCTGGTGGAACTGGGATCGGACACGTGATTGGATCAGGAGGCACTGGTTTCGAAACCGATTCAATATTTGGATAAACCACAGACTTTCTAGTTTTAAAAGTGAAACCATGGATATTTGTCAAGCAGAAGTAACAATCAGTAGCGTGATTTGTCGGTTCACGCCATATTACTGGCACTCCAAAATGCATCGACTTATGCTTCGGCGATTTTCGTAACCAACCTGCCAATGTATTTGAACAAGTCGAACAAACTGCATTTGGCTTCCAAGATTTATTTGCATCATCAACTTTCGAATCGAAATAATGTTCATATGCTTTTTTTAGTAATGGTGTACAGTTTTTCTGGTGAACACGATCGGTAAAATATCCATACACGTAACAGAACAGATCAGCCGAATTTCTACAACTTCTAGAAGCCATATTTCGCTCAGAATTATTTCAAAATAAAGTAACTATTTGAAAAATAGCGTAACATATGTCATGCATCTTTCAGCAGTATGAAAAGTAGAATTATTTTGTATTTTTATTAATTTTTAATGTTATATAGTAAAAATGAAACGGAGCAAATAACGGTTTCCCAAAAATATATTTATTCACAAATATCTTAAGAACCCGATGTGATAGAGATAAACGGATTTCAAATTTGAAATCAGCGCAAGAAACTGACCTAAGAACACTTATTCTTATATAAGAAAGAAAAATGTTGTTTGTCAGTGTAATTACTAAATGACCTGCTGGGACTAAGGATGGAGAGAAAGTGAATAAAGGGAGAACTAAAGAAAATTTTTTTGAGGGAATGTGAATTCCGCACGGAGGCCCATCTAACTTTCTATCCTTATCATCATAATGTGCACTGTGAGAGAGAGAGAGAGAGAGAGAGAGAGAGAGAGAGAGAGAGAGAGAGAGAGAACGAACGAACGAACGAACGAACTTTATTTTCGAAGGGTTGAGAATTGGGCGCGCAGGCCCGTCTAACATTCTGCCCTTTCACTCTCATTTATCTTGCATACTATATCCTTTTATTCCCACATATTACTTTAAGCATTAATTTAAAGGCATGCAACATTATAAAGTTAACATAATAGCATTCATTTACAGTATACAATCATAATAAAAAATGAGTAGCCTAGGTTTTTTTTTTTTTTTTTAAATAAAGATAGTGACTGAAAAAAAAATAATAATAATAATAAATAAAATAATATAAACAAAACAATAAATAAATTAGTTATGTATACCGACACTCACTTATGCGGTCAAAACGTCTAATCTGTAGTATTTTTGAATGTGTCATCAATCCTCAATACAAGAATTACAAAAACACATTCTCGCTTACATCCATACATTCTTGGCGGAAATTGAAATAAAAAAAAAAAAACTTTCTTGCGCACTTCTGTAACAGAAAAAAGTCTTTCAGCAGTTTAAAAAAAAAAAAAAAAAAAATTATATCTGCATGTACATCACCCATTTAAGCAAACGGAAAAATTCACATCTCTAAAGTACAGTGGTATGCGGGTACATTCTCACATACATTACATTATATAATAGTATTACATGGATATAAAACAAATTATTCCATTAAAAAACGAGCGGAAGAGGAAAGGAAATGTTGACCTATGGATGAGATGTTGACAGGCAAATGATGTTTCTATGGGGGTAGATAATCAGTGTTTAGGAAGTGTTTGAAAAGTGCTTTGTTAAATGAATATTGTGTAGGTAGGCTTTTTAGGTGGTGTGGAAGGCTGTTCCATAAGTAGGCTCCAGAGTAGGCTAGACTCTGTTTGAACAGGTCGATCCTAGGTTTGGGCAGACGTAACTGATGTAATTGTAGTCCCTCTCTTCTACTGGTTTGAAACAATGATCGTAGGTACGGCGGAGCATTGTTTGATAGAATTGCGTGGGTCAGCTTGGCTTTGTTGTAGAGAAGACGTTTTTTCAGGGACAGTATTGTGGGTTCTTTTCCTGTCCTTGTGTGTGATATCGTGCGATTATCGGTGATCAGACGTATTGCTCTCTTATGCAGGGAGTGCAGTCTCTTTGAGGTGGAAGCAGGGCAACCATCCCATAGTGTAGAGCAGTAATCTAGATGTGTCTGTATATGTGAGGTGTAGAACAATAGTCTAGTGTCTGCGTCTAAGAAGTGTTTTATTTTGGCTAGCTGGTACGTCTTTTGAGCTAAGTGTTTGGTTAAATTCCGTACATGGGAGTTCCACGTTAAGTGCTGGTCAATCGTGATTCCTAGAACTTTGTGTTCTGTTACATGTTCAATTTGTATTGATTCCGCGTGTACCTGTAGCGATCTTTTGGTGCAGTTTAGGAGTTTCTGTCTGGTGGTAATCAACATAGATTTCGTTTTTGCTGTGTTTAATGGCATACGATTCATATTACTCCATTTTGTTAGATTGTCTACATCGCATTGAAGAGTCATTTCAAGTGCCACGCAGTCATTGTCACTAGTGTAGATAGTACAATCATCTGCAAAGAGGTCACATGTTGAATATTTTAGATGTAGTGGTAGGTCGTTGATGAACATTGCGAAGAGTAGGGGCCCAAGAATAGAACCCTGCGGTACTCCTGTATCTATCTTCGAGAAATCTGATGTCGAGTTGTTGTGAAGCACTAACTGTTGTCGATCTCCCAGGAATGATTTGATGATGTTTAGTGGATTAGGGCCTATTCTGAGGGTTTCCAACTTTTGAACCAAGATAGTGTGGTCAATCATGTCAAATGCTTTTTTGAAGTCAACAAAAACAGCACCACCTAATTTCCCATCATTTACGTTCGACAGCCAGTTTTCTGCCATTTTGGTGAGAGCTGTGTGACAGGAATGTTTGGGTCTGAAACCTGACTGGCTCTCAATGAGCAGTTTGTTTGTTGTTAAGTGTTGAAATGTGGTGTTGTAAATGTGTTTCTCTAGTGGTTTTGAAAGAGATGATAGAAGGGATATTGGTCTGTAACTGTTGGGATCGCTATGTGAGCCAGATTTATAGAGAGGATACACTTTGGCAGATTTAAATGCTGTGGGAAAGTAGTTGTGTGCAATACATTGATTGTACACATAGGTTAAGGAGTCGCAAATGATGGGTGCAGCGTAACGTAGAATCTTATTGCTGATACCATCAAGACCAGATGAATTGTTGTTTTTTAATGCCAAGATATATTTGAGAACTTCGTGTACTGTTAGAAAAGGAATATCTCTAAGATCTGTTATGGTATGTTCAGTGTTGCAGAAGGCGGTCAGTTTACTAATATCGCAGTCCATTGGCTTTAGTGTCGATTTGAGATGGTTAATTTCTGTTTTGAAGTGGTTACTAAAATGAGTAGCCGTGAGGGAGCAGCTTTTTGGTAAAGAGTTTAGTGACTTTGTTTTGTGTGTTAGTGTTCTAATGGCTGCCCAGACTTCTTTACTGTTTGCTTTGTCTTGAATCATCTTTCTGAAATGTAGTTTCTTTTCCTGACGAATGAGGTATTGTACTTTGTTTCTAAGCATCCGATACCTGCTGAAATCTTTGAGCTTATGTGCTTCGTCCCGCTCTCTCATTGTTGATAATATTTCGTTTGTTATCCATGGGGTCTTTCTGATATTTTTAACACGAACTTGCTTTATAGGAACATGTTTGTCGAATACATTGTTAAAAGTTTGTGTCCAGTATGTTATGGCTTCTTCTGGATAGGGAAGTTGGTACACGTATGAGAGAGGGGATATTTGTAGGTCTTGTAGGAATAATTGAAGGTTAAAGTTTTTGAAATTCCTGTAATGGACTGTGATATGTTCCGTTTTAGGTGCTTTGAACCCTTTTCTCGTCCAGGTACAGCAAATAGGATAGTGGTCACTTAATGCTGTCCGTGTAACTGTGCATTCTACAATGTTTTCTGGGCAGGTCGTATAGATATGATCAATTAGTGTAGATGATGAATCTGTTACTCTCGTGGGTTGATTGACTAACTGTGTGAGGTTGTATGAGATGGTGATATCATTCCACGTGTTGTTCGATTTGTGAAGGTCAATATTGAAATCTCCCAGTAGAATAATTTCCTTCGAAGAAGCCCAAACGTTGTCCATCATTCGTGAGAATGTGTCAAACCATACAGCAGAAGAGCTAGGGTTTCGGTACAGGTAACCAATTAAAACGGGGGTCAGGTTGGGGAGTTTTATTTCCAGCCATATACATTCAATGCCAGTATGTTCTAGATCATCACGGCGTCTGTACTGAAGAGATGTTGAGATGTATATAACTAGCCCTGTTTCATGTTGTCTGTTAGAATCCCTGCGAATGGTGGTGAATCCATTAATCCTAATTTCTTCATCTGTAATTTTGTCATTGAGACGGGTTTCAGAAAAACCAAATATGTGGAAGTTTTGTTGGAGAGAGGTGGAGACTTCAGGAAGCTTACCTAGCAGGTGGTAAATGTTTAAATGACCAATTTTAAGCCCTGATAGTTTAAGCCATGAATTAGTGATATTGCCTATATTTTGATTTGAGTTTTTGCAATCGGACATGATAATAGTCAATAGGAAAGAAAGAATGAGGGGAGTAGGAATGAGTAAGAAGCAATAAAGTTAGTACACAATGGTTAATACAAAATTGTAAACAAGTTATAAAATATACACTGCAATAGATTTCTCTAAAGTCCGTGGACACTGTTTACCGTATCTTAATCTTTGCAAAAAGTGCGGCACACAGGAATATTTTGACTTCAACCACAGTCAATGTAGAGAATTCATCTTTTCGGGACAGTTAAAGGTCCACGCTTGTTAATTTTATGAGGATTTCCTAATTTTCCTCAACACGAATAAACAAAGGTGCAGTCGGAGAGAAGGCGTCAATCTGGGAACTAAGCTCCAAGCTGGTTTGAAATACAGCTTTTAAGTGAGTTTATCTGCAACAGCTTGGTGTTTGTGCGCTGAATTTTGTTCTGAAAAGTCGTATAAAGACATCTGAAATGCCTGCATCAATACTTCTGGGCTATACTGCCTAAGCTGATGTAGCACATACGAACTATGAGAGTGGCATTCTTGGCGGCTAGAGACAGGATGAAGAAAGTCCAATTTCCTAGCTGTAGTTCCTGTGTTGTGGTTACTTGATGTAGAGGAAGAACGGGTCATACTTGTAGCCCAGTCTTTCCATCTGTCCAGTTGTGCCTGTCGAGCAGGTAGTGGCGGGGGTGTCTGTAGTGTGGGTAATGGGGGAAACATTTGGTCATAAAGATTAGGGTGGAGGATGGGAGTAGGTGTAGCTTTGCTAGATAAATGAGTATTACCTGAGGATGACGATGAGTGGTTATGAGGGGTTCTGCGTGGATTCACTGAGTTTAGTGTGTAATTTGTGTCACTGACTGACGAATATGTGTGTTTGTGGTGAGTCCTCTCGGGGAACTTTAAATTTTTGGCTAGGTAGCTCGTCCCTAGCTTAGAAGTGTGGACTTGATCTATATATAGCATCTTTTTTGGTGCACCTGACTTTGATGTGAAAAAAGGTGTGTTGTTTATGAAAGAAATGTGATGTTTAGTGCAGAAATTATATAGCACCTTGTTGTTGATATCTACAGTTTGGCGTGCTTGACCATAGCTGGGTGGAATTATTGACGAGATAAATATGGAGGTGTTTGGGAATTTTTGTTTTATGTTGTCAATCATTCTGGAGATGTCTAATGGGTTAATGGTGTATCCATTTGTGCTATCGTTTATCCCTACGTGTACTGTTGTTTTCCTTATGTTAGTATTTCTGTTGAGATGGCTGATTTCATTGGTTGTTTTCACTATTCCAGCTCCTGGTAGTGGTATTACTGTGACAATGTCCTCTGGCGTTGTTGACATTCTGTCACTGTGAATACCTTTTAGCAGTGAGTCCGCCCCCCATAATGATGTGATGTGTGTTGTGTGGTATGTGTCGATGGTGCTGTGGCTGAGGTCGTGCACGACGGTGTTGTTGGTGCCATTGATGTTCTTCTTGCTGGAGGTCTTCAGCGGATTTTTGTGTCGGTTGTTGTGTTCTTTCATGTTCCGTTGCCGTTGTTGCTTCGGGATCTACTTGTGTGGGTTGTCTTGGTAGGTTTTCAGTACGATGACTAATTTTTACCTCAATCGGGTAAGTCTTATTTGGTGATGTTTCTTTTCGTTCTTTGTTTTAATATTCTGTTGGCTGTTTTCAAGCTTGTGATGTCGTGGGCATATTTTGTCTTCAGGAACGGGTGTTTGAGGTTGAGAGGGTAAAGGAGCAGGTGATGTTTGTGGTGTAATTGGATGACCCGATATTTGAGGGTTTTGGACACCACCGTTCTTGTTTTTACTGTCTGAAGCTTCTTGTATTTGGTCTATTCTATTTATCAGCCTTGTGTTTTCTTGTCTGAGAGACTTGACCTCATGCCTGAGTGCGTCAAGTTCTCTTTTGAATGAGCTGTCCAGGTCTTGTTTGAGTTCAGCAATGATGTTTCTCACTGAACTTTCAAGGACGGTAATCATCGCCTGACAGCAGCGCTTCTCTGTTCCCTCTACTAGACTTCGCACTTCGGGGCTGTCTTGCTCCTTAGTGTACTCAATAGCTAGGAGCTGTTTGTGGATAGGCATTATTCTTTTAGTAACAGTGTCTTTGGTGCATGATGGGTGTGTCTCATGTGCACTGGGCGAGTGATTTAGATGTGGATTATCTGTAGGTATATTTGTATTAGTTATAGTGTACGTTTCGGAATATCATCATTTGAAAGGGAAACATTTTCGTTGGATTCCTCTCCAGTTTGCACAATTATTGGAGTGATGATAGGTGGACTGGTTTCAATGGTTAGCTGAGATTGTACGTTGGCAGGCATGTCTCCTGTGATTGTTGGTGGAGAGGCAAGATCAGTTACAATCATGGTCTTATCTAGAGCTGATCTTTGGAGGTGACAAAATTCGACGTCTAGCCATGTCTGTACACACTCTGTCGCTCCTTGAACTAAAATTTTATCTCTTGTGTGATACAGATGTATTGTGAGGAGGTCGGTGCTTATTTTGTCCTCAACAATAGCATCTAGTTGATCGCTCCGAGTTTCAATAGAACAGTTTCGGTAGTACTCTAAGCAAGTGCGTTTGAAAATTTCGTAGTGTTGGCTGTTATGGAATTCAACAGAGCAACATTGACCATTGTTCGTTTGCTTGATGGTCAGATGAGGAGGGCTATTCCAAGCAATTACCGCGAAATGTAACATAACCACACATACCTTTTTTTATTTTTTTTATTTAAGCTTCTTAAGTTATACACTATATTTACCTCAACCCGATTTTTATCTTAAAATACAAAGGTGGGCGAGCTGAGCAAGATTAATATTTTATATTTTATCACACGATCGTCTACAACCCTTCATAACTAATTCAGTCACGTGTCACAAAACCGCCTCCCCGTGGCCCGCCAACCATCTCAAATACACTGATAGAAATGCCTTCAGCGCATTTTGAACTTGCATCTATTTAGTGTTGACACTACATCCAGTATCTGTTTAAGTATTCAAGCTATCGTTCGATTTCACAATGCAATATTCTAGGCCTTGGAAGAATTTATAGACAACGAGGCTAAAGTAGGCTAGGTACTCGGAACACGGTTCGACAAATCTGGTGTACTGATCTCTGTGAATCCCATAGTTTAAATAAACTTATTGGGAGCCGCGCTGGTGTAATGGCTTCGGCGTTGTACTGGCGACCAGGTGTTCATGGTTCAAACCCGGGCGTCGGCGTTTGAAGAAATGTTTACGGCCGGAAATTTGACTGAATAGCCTGAACGGCTCCTGTGATAAACCCTCTGTGGATGGGAAGGAGCGAAGCTCCTGACCGGGTTGGAAGGAAAGTCCTCAGGTTCCCCAGCCTCGCAATGACATGTCATTGGGCCGAAGGGCTGAAAGCCCAAGTGCCGCTGGTTAAGAAAAAAAAAAAATAAATAAACTTACGGTACCCAAAGATGCAGCAATAGAGAATGCAGTCAGCGACCCATAGCTTGACTGCTTGCGTCAGGGTCAGCGAACCACTGTCCTGTTCTCACTGTTCTAGTCTACTATCATTTACTGGACACAGTATTAAGGTCCTTGTCTTGTGGGATTGGCCTATACTGCAGGATAGGGAAACAAAAGAAGTGATTGCGTCATTAATAGGCTGAACTGCCCATGGTGGACTTCCGGTGTCGTGTATTGTGGTTCGCACTGATGACCTGCCATTGAAACATCATTTTTGATGATGCGTAGATGGCAGGGAGGATAGTGTGATTCATTTGCATGGCTAGGCGGGGTTGTCGCACGGAAGGTCCAGTGTTCAAATCCTGGGTAAGCCACTCATGTCTGTTGTTTTTCTGTTGTCTGGTGTTCTACTTCTTTATTTCCTGCGAGTGCCTGATAACATACCTTTATATTTGTTTCATATTAATTTACTGTTTACAGGCCTCGGGTTTCCCTTCCTTATGTGTAATAAATGTTGACCAAGACCCTACTCCACCTCCACGTGGTGGTCCTGGAAACAGGCTGCATCACTGCATTCTGGCTAAGAGAGTAGGGATCGAAGTGGGAAGGCAAACCCGGTCCCAAAAAATGTCGTGCTGAAGTCGGATGTGTCGGCCGAAAGGCGCAGATATCGTAGCTCCAGCGTAAACAGACACAACGCAACTAACGTCCTTTTCAGGACGAACGAGGAAGAAGAAGAAATGAGTTTACATCCCACAATTGGTCTACACCTAAATAGGTAAAGGTAGTCCCATAGCAGAGAATGCCATGAGGATGTACGTGTTAGAGACTTCACCATACTAGGTTCAGCTTTATATGAGGTGGTATGGCCAGTTCCCTTCCTCGCTGCATTCGCCTTCCTTAACTCACAAGCAACGTAGGGTATCCAATTACAGCTGGGCAGATTGAAGCGTCATGCTACCAGAACCCGGCGCTTTAACCGCTTAGTCCAGGGATCGGCAAACTACTGCCCGCGGATCGACTACGGCCCGCGGCTTCATTCTTTACGGCTCACCAACTATAAAGAAAGCAAACAATTAAAATTGTTTCAAAAATGTGTGCAACTTTCCCTGAACTTATCGTAACTTTCCCTGAACTTATCTCTCAAATACTAAGGCATATATGAGAATGTCCGTTTCTGAGTTATTATTATAAGCATTAGATGCCACAATTGGTCTCTATAAAGAGAACAATATTATTCTTCGTAGACAGCATGCAGCCTAAACATCTTGACAGTTCGTACCTGCACTATATGACGGTTGTGTTCCTTTAGGCCAACTGTATACGTCATCTTCAACATCATCATTAGATGTCAGCTCCCCAAGGAGCACAGATCAACAAATTTAAGCCAGGTCCTCCTGTCCTATGCCATCCGCTCAAAATCTATCCATGTCATTTTCATTACTTTCATTTGTCTCCAGTTCTCTTCTCCATGTGTTTGTCGGTCTTTCTCTACCTCTCTTGCCCGGGGGATTCCAGAACAAGGACTGCCTTGATTGGTGAGCGAAGCAAAACTACAGAAAGAGACTCATTATATCCAGATTGTCAATACGAGAAGTATGAGTGCCAAGCTTGGTATGAGCGAGATACGTTCACGTCTGTGTTTGATTTACTCAAGTAAAGCAGATTTATCTGCCTGCTCCCATCTGGATTGTTAACGTTATCTCTACCCTTGGTAGGTCAGGCAAAATAACAACATGAAACCTGAGTTGTGCGTTCAGATAGTGAGAGAAAATACGGGTAAAGAAAAAAACGAATGGAAGACACAATATAGAGAAAAAGACACGCCGAACATGATAAAATGAAGAGCACGGTCATTTGGTGACAGTGTTATCCATTCTTGTGTCTTCTTTTCTTGAAAACCCAAGCAATCTTCGTGTGACGCTGGGTTCAAACAAAAAAGATTTTGCCTTAGGATGGGGCTACCTTCCCTCCTACCTTCTTCTTATTTTAGGCACGCCTATTTTTCATCTTTTTTCTTAGTTTCTGTCGCTTCTAACATATCACTTTGATCTGACAAGTTTCTCCCGCATACGTGACCAGCAGAGATGAAAGATCTTTTAATGCTGGTAAGAGTGTCTTTGTGACGCGTCTCCAACGTTTCTCGCTGGGCGGCAAAAACGTCCCTGTGTTTTTGATTCCAGGGAAAGTCTGGGACTCTCTCAGCGTAACAACAGTCACTCTGATACGCAAATCCTTCTCACAGCGCGTAGCCAGGAAATTCTCCGGGAAGCAGTTACGATTGTTTCTCTGCGTTTTCTGTGCAGGTGTTAACCCACGCTTGGACACCTGTGACCTATTCTTTGTATATAATGAGTCATCTTCTGTCTCTAAATGCTGTCAGTCCCTGGAACTCCTGTCGCGAGGTAGAGAGATATATGCAGTTTGTCAGCTACTGTTAGTGTAGGAAATTCTTCACAAATCCCGCAAGCACCGGTTTACTCTACGGAGTGACGGCAACTCTGAGTCATTGGCCTGAATTGCCTTCCTGGAAGGCCGGATAAATCTTCACACCTTTTTACATTGGGGTGTTCACACCAACGACAATCGTTTCGCTTATCAGCACCCTAATACGGGTACATGTGTGATCTCCCGCGCTGGGAATATTACGCCACCCCACCAAGTAAGTGGAGCGCCCATGCTCCACTAGCATCACTTCATAGAGCTACGTCATCCATATTATGACGCGCCGCCACGGAGGAGCGGACCAGCGCACATCGTAGAGTTCTTACCTCCAACGCATAATTAAATCTGAGCGCCTTCATCGTCACCCCTTTAGATCCTGGATATACAGCACACTTGTACATTTAAAGGACTAGCATTTGTCCCAAAAATTCTTTCCAGTGAGGGATTTACAGTGGGGTTGTATTTTCACTGATTAGTCAGCAGAAACCGGGAGAGGATCGGATGAACATCTCTCCTGTCTGCGATCCGCCAACAAGCAGTAATTTCAAGCGGAATATAAACACAGGTGTGCCAACGAAGAAGGACTTTTGGGGATTGCACTCAGATAATTGTTTGGGAGGGGGAGATTGTAATAACTGGGACAGGGACATTAAGTTGAATGTATTAGCTGTGTTGCTGACAAGAAGAAGTCAGCGGATTATATTGGTTGTGTAGGGACTTTTTTAAATTTCAGGGTTCCCCGCAGAAGGATTAGCAGAAACATCTACCCAATAATAGCAGGAGTTTAAATCTGGGTTGATTATGCTCATTATTATTATTATTACTAGCATTGTGGTCACTTGATTTTGTGAAATGCATTCTGTGTGTGTTGATGGTTTGTGATTTGATATTTGTTGGCGTATAGCATTGTATTATGGTGATGTTGGTAATCTTCCTTTTAGTCGCGCTCTTATCAATCTATTGTTGATCGGTTTCCAGTCAAGTAAAGACCTTTCTATTCCCTTTTTAGGAGAATGGCCACGCCTTCACTGTGTTGACAATCCTCTCTTCCAGAGTAAAGTACTGCTTCCCCTGTTGCTATTTTAATCTACCTGTCCCAGTCCATCTGCTCTCAAAATTTGTTAATTTCGTTGGCCATTACGAGTTTCCTCCGTTCCACTGCAGCAAAATTTGTTAATTTGTTGCCGTTTCCGTTACTTGATTTTCATTTTTACATAGACAGGGGGGGGGGGGGGGGGGGGGGGGGGGCGGCTTTAGTCTGACCCCTACCGGCGCAGACCTGTCCAGCTTGGTAGAACCTGCCAGGAGTAAAACTTCCGCTGACATAGCTCTGGGGGTTGGTGTTTCCATGCTCCACAAGGAGCAAACAGAGAAACACCTGACTCAACGTGCCTTACGCAAGCCGCCATACAGCTACAAGGCTACTTCATTGATGGCAGGTCCGTATCATCATTTCTCTTTTCTTTTAGCTCCTAATGGAGCATGGAGCAGCTAATCCCTTTACAGGAAGCCTGCCCCAAAGTATTCATCTGATCCCAGATGGGTGGTTTCTGTAGCAGTTTATTTATTGCGATGAAGTTGGCACCCTCATACACAACTCCATACTAGTCGCTTCTTATGACATGCGGGAGGGAGCAGTAGTCATATTCTTTACCTCATACTAGTCGGCTGTTACGACACGCCTGAGGAAGAAGTGGGCATAATCTTTCTGTCACTCCCGGGAAACCCCGGGGATGTTTTACCACTGTATTTTGATTTTTTCCTAAAAATTATGAATGAAAGCTATGATCGTCTGATTGATTAAACAGTTATAGCGCTGACCTTTCAGCTGCAAAGTTACCGTTGCGCTCCAGACTACCCAGCTATAAATGGGTACCTGACACTGCTCTTTAATTAGGGGAAGGAAAAGGCAGCGAGGAATGGAGCTGATCATCCTACCTCATAAACTGGACCTAGTATAGTGAAGTCTCTAACACCTTTCTCCTGTACGGCAGTATGTGCTGTGGGACTAATATGAAAGCTATGGACGAGAAAATCGCGCCGTGTTCGTTTTCGCAGCCAGCCCAAGGGTAAATCATATTGCGCATTTTGACTCGTCTTCCCACCTCCACCCCATCTCATTCTTAGCCTTCAAAAGATCCAAAGACAAATAAAATCAACAAATACAAAAATCTTGTAAATGTTAGAGCGCTTCCCTCTCAGTTACTGGATTCCAGGATCGACACCTGGTAGCGGTCACGCTCCAGTCTACCCAGCTATAAATGGGTACCTGACTCTGCTCTTGAGTTAGAGAAGGTAAAGGCAGCGAGAAAGGGAAGTGGTCACTCCACTTCATAAAGCTGCACATGGTACAGTGAAGTCTTTAACCCATCTACTATGGGAGTGCTTTTACCTTTTTAAATAATTGCTAATGATAAAACAGGCGTGTGATGTAACAGTCTCGTGCTCGTGCTAAAAACGTTATACACATCTGGGCCTTTTGGACGAGACGGAAATGTGACATTCTGAAAATATCCTACCATTGCTGAAGACATGGTTTTGGGCGAACCGAATTTTTTATGGACATGAAATATTTCATTTAAGAGGACTCAGTTCAGTCGTACAGGTGCATCATCTGTGAATCACCTGACGATCGTAGCACAACGATACCATTGCCTCAAGAGAGGTGGTAAAAATAGCAACTAATTATTAAAACTTCTGAGGTTTAAATACTGCTGGATTTGTGAACCTGGCCCAGTTGTTGAGCTTCTGTGAATTTGAATCTGCATTTATTTCAAGCAGTGGATCTAAAACGGGGGAAAAGGACAGAAGTAAGGAAAGTTGGAAATACAAGCTTTCTAAAGCAACACGACCATCAGGACCAGTTTATTATAGACACTTGAAAGAGCCAACATTATGGGTGCCCTGGAGATTCTAACTCAGGCAGAGTATTTCTTATGCCTTTCTTTCTTTATGGTTCGATCCCCAGTTGAGGTGGGATTTTTTACATCGCAAACGGTTCCGGGGTCGACCCAGCCTCATGAATTGGGTACCAGAGGAACTCTGGGAAGGTTAAGGCGGCCGGCGTGATGCTGACCACATCACCCCTAGTGTGCCGATGGTCAAGAAAATATGGGCCTAACACCATATTCCCAATATGCCTCCATTGGCGTGTAACGGGATCCTTTATCTTTTTCTTTCTTTCTTTGTTCTTATTGTTTGCAAGGTCGATGTGTTTTTACCGAGCTTATTAAGAAGTACTAGGCATTCCGGAACTTCGGATGACGGCCACCTTTATTCACAGCACATAGATCAGTGGCATATGTACGTCAAACACATGCAAATACAATTAAATTTTTATTTATAGGTACGGTAATACTTTTTTCTATTGCTTTAAATTATCATCATAAGCAGGGACGGCCAAAAGCCACTTGGCGGAGAACAGTGGAAAAAAAGGGGGGGGGGTGGGAGATACTAACATAACCAGGGCTGGGGCACCACACGAAGGATGGCTGTCGACCGAGAAACGTGGAGACTGTTGCTGCCCTACAAGACGACATCAGGCGTGATGGCCACTGATTGCTTTGTCAGTGAGTGACTAGGTGGAGACAGTTTGTTGCTGCCCTACAAGACGACATCAAGCGTGATGGTCACTGATTGCTTTGTTAGTGAGCGACCAAGGATCAAAATAGAGACAGTTTGTTGCTGCCCTACAAGACGCTACTAGGCATGATGGGCACTGATTACTTTGTGTCGTAGATTTGTGATAGGTGATTAAGACTTAGTCAGGTCCCTTCTGAATAGACATAGAAATAAGTGATAGCTCAGTGGGAGGTGATAAAATAGAAATAGATTTCCACGAGTGAGATGGTAGAAATATATTAGAGTCGGTCTCTGACCCTCGAGATGATTTCTCTCAGTCAGCCTATCATCTACAACAGCTTAAGATTAGTCAGACCGTCTAATATAATATATATTAGTATATCTATATATATATATATATATATATATATATATATATATATATATATATATATATATATAGTATATATATAATATAATATATTAGTATATATATATATATATATATATATATATCACATACACACACACACATAAGTGACTACAATAGACACACAGACGTGAAACTATGACAATGGAAATATAGATAATTTGGGAACGAGCTGACCGCCACACTGATTAAGTTTAATTGAATTTTAATTATCATCATAAAATTCCATCACAACACATATTACATTTAAGCATATACAGATAGTCATAAAGTCAATGAATTTCTACAAGAATGATAGACCCATTGGTATGATCTTTTCCCTCGATGTATAGCCCACAGTCCTATTAGAAGAAAAGTGATAGCCCCAAAGAGTCATGGATACATATGCTAGATCTAAGATTTCCCTTTAAAGGTATGAACGGACTTTGATCCATCCTGAGGAAAATATTGTTAGCCCAAACTTGCATAAAGAAATTACAAAGTGGGTGAATATATATAAAAAAAAAAAACATCACTCAGTCTACTCTCACTCTGTTCTTTCAGCAGGGATCCCTGTCTCACTTTCTTACCTAATGTCTGGATGGTGTTCGCCGTCTGACGCCCTTTATGACACACCCAACGTAAATCTGCCTTTCGTTTGATGAAGCGGATACCCAGCTCAGCAGATCTTGGTTTCATCCAATGGGTCCGGGGAGCGTCCTCTTCATGCGATATTTTGTTCAGATTTAGTTATTGTCACTTTACTCAGTTCAGGTAAGAATTAGTTTTAGTGGGCCCACAATGTCAGAATCACGAGGTTTTCCGTATTTTGGAAAATGACCGGTTGGTAACTTGTCTCAAAAAAAATAATTATTGTACACACCACCATTTGTCAAAAATCGTCGGAAAGTTAATGCTGGTAATATTTTTCGCCACAGAGGCTGCATGTACTTGATGTTTTATCAGGAAGAATTTAATCTGGCTCGGTAGGCACAGTTATTCAATTTGTCTTAAAGTTTGTGAAAATGGGTACTCTGTCGTTCTGGATGCAAACACAATGCCAGACAGGTTTTACTTTGTACACCCACACGTCTTTAATTAAAAGAATGTTTAGTTCTTCACAGATATTTCTCATCAGTACTTAAACGCTGGTAGAGTTGGGCTACCCCAGTTTTCACTGAATAAAGAAAAACAAACATATAAAATACTTATACATACTATTCATCGGTTATAACTTACATTATAAACTGCAAGCGTAGAGCTTGTCTTGTCGTTTAAAATCTCCCGTGATATAAGTTATATTCATAAAATCAATCATCATGAATTAGAAATACGTACGTATCTCGTCAATACTCAATGATGAATCAGTGCAGTTATAAGTTAGTTAAAATATTCTCGACTGATTACTGGCAATTTAATAAAATTTATTAATAGCCGAATGAGTTTAAGCTAGAAATTATAATTTATCCTGCTTTCCACTGTAACATGTTGACTAGAGAATATAACAGACTTATAAATTAATTTCTTCTGCACAGAAATCTAACTAGTAAAATGAAATAAGCGGTTATCACTGAATCACTCAATTCTACTAGATATATATATATATATTTACCTCCACACAGAACTACAGATTAATACCACGAACTAGAATCCTTCAATATAATGGTAGTCTAGAACTCGGCAAAATGTTGCCAAGAAACTCAGAACTTTGCAATATACAAGATATTTTCTAGCACGAGTGATCTGTCTACTGCAGATTTAGGAGGACTGAATGAAGTCAAGTTTCAGCTACTGGGTAGATATATGAAACAGACAAAGGATCCCACGTTATTTCGAAAATCCGAAATAGCCTCACCTTCTCGTCTAACACTTCACATAAACTCAGACGCCTGCCATAACCTGTCAATACGCGTCTTAACACCTCACGCTGAGAACTAGCCGTAGAAGCGTGAATGTCATGGAAAAACGAGACGAATGTCTGCCATTCGGTCTCTCGAGAACGAATTTCTCACACTATTTCGTCTACTGCAGGGCCTGACACCTTATGCAATAAAATGCGTTTCTAAATGAGAAAAGAAACAGGCGAAAGTTTGAATGGGAAAGTAATATTTAGTCGCAAACGAACAAATGCGAAAAACAGGAAAAGGATAAAAGAGCGATAATAAAGTAGAGGATACGGGTAGAAAAGAAAAGAATATAGAAAATTTATTGATCATAAATCTCTATGCGACACTTTGTCAGTCAGTGACTAGAGACCAAAGTGGAGACAGTTTGTTGCTGCCATACAAGACGCCACTAGGCGTGATGGCCACTGATTACTTTGTCAGTGAGCGACCAAGGACCAAAGAAAGAAAGAAATCATGATCATGAACTTATTGTTAGTTCCATACAGAGTATGAAGCCACAGTATCATCTGGTCTCCTTGCAGGATGCCTGGGTCAAGGCACGCGCTACTATATCGGTTTATATAGCAATTTGTTTGACATAATGAGGCTGCCAGCTCTACCCCCAACCTCACAATAGTCACATGGGAGCCGCGCTAGCGTAGTGGTTACCACACCGCTCTGGCGACCGGGTGATCCAGGATCAAACCCGGGTGACGGCATTTGAGGATTTTTCGTTGACCGGGATTTGGACTGGATTAACTCGAGACCTGGCGAGGACATTTGAAGCAGTGTCGTCGACCAGGGATTGGTCGGCTCCTGAGCCGACCCAGCTGTAATGGGTACCTCCGAAATCGGAGAGTATTTGCCTGAATGGCGAGGGACACCTGTTTCTGTACAAGTAAAAAGGGATACTCACGTAAAATCAATGTCAGGTTAGACATAAATAATAACCTGAGATTTCGCCTCGAGTATTAGCGGGCGTACGAAAAAAAAAAAAAAAAAAAAACAGTGGGAGCAGTTGGCTGATTGTTTCTTTGTCTCTTCAGAGACCCACAGGAACTACGTAAGGCATTTAGAAATAAATATGGCTATATCATTATTCAAATCTTGTTCAAAGCATAGTGTGAATGAATGTAGCCGCGTTCGAACCCTGCGTGGAGTGTCTGCTTTATTTTTTTTTTAAATCTAGAGTGCACTGTGTTCTTGGAGTGCCGTGGAGTGTGTCGTTATTATATTTATTTATTTATTGCTTTGCTTTGTTTGGTTCTTGTTTTTTTGTTGTTAAAGGACAGCAGATGGTTGTTTAGGGGAGCGGGTGCATCATAGCAGAAAGGAAAATCCATATTATCAGCAAATAATTTAAAATCTAAACACTTCACATCTTGAGTTGCGAATGCCTTTTTAAATATTTTTAATATTCCGAATTACTGAAACACATTGTGTTTCACTTTAAAAAAAATATTTTTTGTTTGTTTGTGTGGTCTAAGAAATGACATATTTTTAAAGGCAACGTTGTGATTTTCTAAGTAAAAATATGTGCTACGCATAGCTATAAGTTGATAACATTACAAGGCAGTCCTTGTTCTGGAATCCACAGGGAAAGAGAGGCAGAGGTAGACCAAAAAACACATGGAGAAGAGAACTGGATACAGAGGTGAAAATGATGAGGAAAACATGGAAAGATCTTGAGCGGATGGCACGTGACAGGAAGACTTGGCATGTGTTTGTTGAAGGCCTATGCTCCTTGGGGAGCTAAAGAGTATTGATTGATTGATAGCAGTCGTATTGTGCGTCAGTTTTCCTCTACATATCGTTATGAAAGAGGCTTCGACTGTCAAATTTTCATGGAGGATAACTACTCTCATGAGCAGAAGCCTATAAATTTGGGTATTAAAGAAAGGGGGGGGGGGGCGCGATTAGAGTTATACACTTTTGTTATTCATGTCTAGTGAAGATCTGTGATATTATTCGCCACAGTAATAACAATGTTTATATTCCATTAATATTTTTTTAAATATGGTGTGGTATTGTATGATGTGAAAACTTATCTTTTCCCGTGGGTTCGAATTAATTGTACACCATTAACATCTTCTGTTGACTATTAGTAACGATTTTATTGTGAGAAAAAAAAACTTTTATGTATACATATATTTTAAATTTACTTTTGAATGCGTGAAATATAAAGTGGGCGCGTGAGATTTTCTTAAATATTATGGGCGGGGGTGAGATCGTCAAATTTGGGAACAACTGATTCGAAAGAACCTTCAGTTTTCAAAATGTGAATCACAAGCCGACTATAGCTCACGATACCGTAACGAGGGGATTGAGAACTAGCAAACACGCCAAATAACTATTGAAATGTCTGAACTTTAAATATTGCTGGATGGCTGAACTTGGCCTGTTTACATTTCAACCAGATACGGGTATTCCGACGGTTTTTTAAAACCAGTGTTTTATGCAAGAAGGGCCAGCCTTGGACAGGGTGCTAAGGGCAAGAGGCACGAGACAAAACGAGAAAAAAAAACTTATTTGTTTCGTAAAAAAGCTCGACATTTCTTCAGTGTAACACAATTTGTAATGGCTAAAGCACGCAGTGTAAATCTTTTATAAAAAAAAAACACTAAAACCAAAGAGGTATATATGTTTTAGCATTAAGTTTTTAGTTGTTATCGCTTTGTTGGGGTGTGTTTTGTTTTGTTTTGTAAGTAGTAGCTATCTGCAATTTATCTGATCTTCAATTTTATTCTTGAATCTTACTTAATTTTTCCAGCAGCGTTTAATTAACTTTCGCGGATTGAAGAGTGGGGGAGGGGGCGCGTGTCAAACCACTCGCTCCGAGCGCCGAATGCTGTAAATCCGGATCTTGTATGCAAGTAATCAGTTAGTGAATTAGCGAGAAATATCTGAATGTAAGCGTTATATCCAGGAACAGAATTGATTCTTTCCAGAAACCTTTAACTGTGTACTCTTATGAACTGTACTGCACAATTATGGCTAGTTTATGGTCATCATCATCAGTCCTTATGCTGCGTGGATGTTGACGGCAAAGAGAACTATATCCATCAAACCCGATCTTGGGTCTTTCCGTCTGTCTCCATTCTTCTTTCTTTTATTCTGGAGTTCGGTCTCAGACGTCCATCTTCCAGGCATTCGCTGTACGCCCATGTGGATGCGCTTGCATTGTTTGACTTGATAATGCGTATTGCGTGACCGATATGTCTCCATCTTCTTCATTTTCATACCAAAGTCGATGCCTTTTATTCATGACTACAAGTAATTTTGGATCTATATATTTCTCTCTCTCTCTCTCTCTCTCTCTCTCTCTCTCTCTCTCTCTCTCTCTCTCTCTCTCTCTCTCTCTCTCTCTCTCTCTCTCTCTCTCTCTCTCTCTCTCTCTCATCATGTATGTTTTCATGTAAATATATAGAATATATATATATATATATATATAAATATATATATATATATATATATATATATATATATATATATATATATTCTTAAGTCTTCGCACATCAGTCATTTCACATGCGCCCTAATATAACCAACGTGTAGGTTGTGCGTGGAACGCCTCCCAAAAACGAGGCAAATTTTTTATTTTTTTTATTTCTGAAGTTTTGCACTTCACCTCATACGAAATTCACCACAACAAAATAATAATAAAGCAATGTATGATAATATACTGGATTCACTTACCAACCGAGCCAATTGTTTGTTCGATTTCGTCTCTTCCCCCCGGTTCCTTGCATTATCGACTGTAACAGTAAAGCTGCAAGTCATGATTATCGTCAGTACCTCAACATCCCGTACAAGTCCTCAACAAAAATTTGCCCCGCCCTCCTGTCCTGTGCCATCCGTTCACGGTCTTTCTACGACTTGTTTACCTTTATATGTCTGCTCTAGCTCTCTACTCCGTACGTTTTTTCTTGTCTTCCTCTAATGACCTTACCCTGGGGATTCTAGGCCAGGGACTACCTTGTAATACTCTCAACTGGCTTTCTTAACATATGTTCTGTCAACACCTGCGTCTTCTCTTCACGTTCTGTTCCACGTGGTTTTTGGTCTCTCCATCAGTTCCACATTGGTGATCTTGTCTGCTTCTCTCCATCAGTTCCACATTGGTGATCTTGTCTGCTTCTTTCCATCAGGTGATCTTGTCTGCTTCTGTCTATCAGATCGACATTGGTGATCTTGTCTGCTTCTGTCTATCAGATCCACATTAGTTATCTTCTATGCTTCTCTCCATCAGTTTCCACAGTATTGACATTCTCTGCTTCTCTCCATCAGTTCCACATTGGTGATCTTGTCAAATCGTTTCACTTCTATTCTGCGCTAGCACTCATTTATGAAAGTATGTATATTTGTGATTGTCATACTGTACTTGTTTTTCTCTGTTCTTCAGAGTCACTCAATAAGATTGACTTGACATTTGAATTGAAGATTCTTATTTTTGTATTGACCTTGACTTCTTTTGATTTCCATATATTTCTCAATGTAGTGAAAGCTCCCGTAGCCATGTGTATTCTTATTTTGAGACCATTATTCCTTCCTCCAGTTCTATATTGCTACCACAAGGGGCGAAGTAAAATCGTCTATTGTTCTGTACACGCCAGTCGGTAAAACATTAGGGCGCCATAACCCGGTGGGCGGGTATCGAGGGACCTCTTGACTCGAAGACTCAAATCTGCGAAATTATAAAGTTTATCTCCTCCTGGACAGATAGTCGACTGGTAGAAACCCTGCTTGGTGATAATGAAGTGGGGCTGGAAGACTTTTTCTAACTGTTGTATTACGTTCATTTTTGGATAAGATGAAAAATTAAACTATTTGTATCCGCAACGAAGGATGAAAAAAAAAGTTCTGCCATAAAGAAGGATGAAAAATCCAGGGCACTATGACCAGATGATCAAGGTTCTTTTCAATGGCATAACTACAGTTTAAGAGGCTCCGGGCACAAATAAAGTGGGGCCCTCCTAGTGTAATGGGATCAATACCTATAATCAATATACGGCAGACGTGTATGAAATATTAACTACTTACCTCATCACCTTTCAGCTCACCAAGGCGCACAGGCCCTCAATAAATGTGTGCAAGATCTTCCTGTCCAGTGTGGCAGGTAAGGGAACGAATAATGAAAATAGGAAAGTCTAGATAGAGTAGAAAAAAGGGAAGCGCAAATAGGAATGTGCATGAGACGGGGAATCGAAAAAGACGTGAACAGAAATCCTGGGCACGGCACCAACAATCCTCATGTGTGGCAGCTGAAATTGCGGTACCACAATTCTACTGTGTGGCAGTCTGCCTCGGTAGATAGCAATGTCAATATTGCCTGAGGTTGGTCAGGGCACCACTTTGTATAATAATGTGGTCGCCTGCACTAACAGGTGGTTACTTCACTTGGCCGCTGTATGCCCAAGTTCTTTGCTTCAGTAACTAGCGATGACATGATGATGAATGATTACAACACTCACACACAGCGAGCGACGACACAACGCCAAACAGATCTTCTATATAACTAGGGAACGTCACAGTCATCTGAATACTGTTTATTTACACTGTGTGGACCACTGCTGTTACCTGGACCTCAAAAAATCCTGGTCCGTCACCCTTCCTTCTTCAACTCTCGTTCAGCATTGAATATTTACATTTAGTATTATAATATCTAATCATCTATGGTTGTTCAGATGTTATTTGTATCTACCTCTTTTCTTCTTTCCTAACAAATCCTTATCTACTGATACATGTCGCTCTGGTTCAGGTTATCTATGTGATACCGGACTCCTCTGGGGTTGTTCCTTTCCCTTCTATAGATGGCCACTATCTTAGACGAGGAATAGGACTACTGTAAAGATGTAAATAATTTCACTCTACGAACCATTTTTCTTCTGAATAGAGCCTAACTCGCTCCATCGTTCTTCCGTCCTAGTCAAGAATTTATACTGTCAATATGTTGGGTTAATTACCACCCAATCTTGTCTCCTTGTCAGAGAAGTTGCACAACACATTCTACTTGACTATTGCCCTCAACATGGCTACCCTCGTCTCTCTCGCGTTTCTTTGACCTGCACAACCTAACTCACGCTTCTGACTGTAGCTGAAAAGCGTGCCTAACCGGATTTCTGTTCACCTCTTTTTCAATTCCCCGTCTCATGCACATTCCTGTTTGCGCATCCCTTTTTTCTACTCTATCTAGACTTTCCTATTTCCGATTCTCATTATTCGTTCCCTTACCTGCCACATCTGTGCCATCTCATTATTCGTTCCCTTACCTGCCACACCTGTGCCATCTCATTATTCGTTCCCTTACCTGCCACACCTGTGCCATCTCATTATTCGTTCCCTTACCTGTCACACCTGTGCCATCTCATTATTCGTTCCCTTATCTGCCACACCTGTGCCATCTCATTATTCGTTCCCTTACCTGCCACACCTGTGCCATCTCATTATTCGTTCCCTTACCTGCCACACCTGTGCCATCTCATTATTCGTTCCCTTACCTGTCACACCTGTGCCATCTCATTATTCGTTCCCTTATCTGCCACACCTGTGCCATCTCATTATTCGTTCCCTTATCTGCCACACCTGTGCCATCTCATTATTCGTTCCCTTATCTGCCACACCTGTGCCATCCGCCCATTATCTTTTCATTGTCTTCTTTATCCCTTTTATTACTGTTTCCATAAACTGGACACGCTATTTTAACACACTACATTAAAAGATATATATATATATATATATATATATATATATATATATATATATATATATATATATATATATATATATATATATATATATATATATATATATATATATATATATATATATATATATAAAGACGAAGTCCCTTCCCAACACTAATTTTCGGGATCTACTACACCCGGGCAGTAGTTACGCCAATGTTTCTTTTGTACTCTTGACCCATGGATCATTTTGAATAATTCATCCCCCCCCCCCCTCCCCCAGTCCCTGGAGCGCCGGATGGACTAAACGGTTAGAGCCTTCTCTCGCTGTACATTTATCAGGTTCTGGGATCGAAACCTGATAGCACCACGCTACAGTCTGCCCACAGATACCTGACTCTGTTCATAAATTAGTGAGGACAAAGGCAGCGAGAAAGGGAACTAGTCACCATTACCTCATTAAAAAATGGACCTAGTATGGAGAAATCTCTAACACTTAACTCCCCTACAACAGCTATTGCTATGGGACAACCTTTTTTTGACAGATGGTTGACTGGGAGAGATACGTCAAAACACAGCGGTTTGTAAGACTTCAAACTGGTAGTTTACCATCTTTCCGGATAAGATGAAAAATTAAACCACTTTTATATGTAAAGAAGAAACAATTAAATTAAACTATTTTTATCTAAGGAACGTTGAAAAATTAACATTTTTAATGTGTCAAGAAGGCTGAAAAGTTAAACACTTTGTATCTGTAAGGAAGAAAGACAATGATATACATAGTGTGGACAGCCCCTAAACGAGAAATGGAAAAAGTGAATGCCTATTTTGAAGGTTGATATAGCTATTTGACTCATTGGCACTCCGAGATAATTTCAGAACTCGACGGATGTCATTACTTGATCTAATCCATTTTTTTTTCTACGTTCTTTGGATGCCCTTGGAGCATCGTTATTTATATATGTAACACCAAAACAAAATTAAAGACAACTTGCGTCAGCAACATTTTGCAACCTAATTTCACTTCTCTTACCCCCACGCACACACACATGCACACAAGGGGGGAAAATGACAAGAGGTGTTATCATTCCGGTTCGACTTCCTCCACCAGCCGAACGCCCTTGGTAATTTTGCGTCACGGGTGTTATTTTAGCTATTGTACCGTACACGTAAAAATATCTTCCCAAGACCCTAACCTGCTTACGCTTCCCAGTATGGTAAAGTTGTTAAAACAAACTAAGGACAAAATACATCGAGAACTCAACACAGACGTATTCTAGAATACTCTAGTTCAGTGTGTCTTAACCTGGAGTGCGAGAAAAGGCAGATATTTTTAGAAGGCAAATCATCATAAACACGGTGTAATATTCAGATAGAACTGTGATGCATATCGTACAAAATAGAACATTGACAACGTGAATTATATTCCGAACATTTTTTGTAAATAACAATTGTTCAAAGCATACTTGTATCTCTTTTTTCGCATTTCTGGCATATTTTGCGAGCTGGAAGATAATGGGGTGAGATGCTTCTTAAGATGTTGTAAAGGGGTCCAAGGTCTTTTAGGATGCTGTAAAGGGTTGCAAGGCTTCTTAAGATGATGTAAAGAGGTGCGAGTAAATTAATATGAAACAAATATAAAGGTATGTTATAAGGCACTCGTAGGAAATAAAGAAGTAGAACACTAGACAACAGAAAAACAACAGACATGAGTGGCTTACCCAGGATTCTTTATATTTGTTTCATATTAATTTACTGTTTACAGGCCTCGTGGTTTCCCTTCCTTATGTGTTATAAATGTTTAAAGAGGTGCAAGGCATCTTAAGATGCTGCAAAGGGTGCAAGGTTTCTTAAGATGTTGTAAAGGGGTGCAGGACTTCTAACAAGTTAAGAAGCACCGCCCTAGTCCTAAAAGTGCATTTCCTTTTATTTCGTCCTGTTGCGGTCTTAAGATGACGGAAGTACGAGACCAGATAGAATCAACAATAATTGGTTATTCAAGGGGAAAATAAACTACCAGCACCCGAAATACTGACAGAAAGAACATAACAAACCGGACATCCCACTCGATAACAATACACTGAGTTAGCTGTGTATCCTTTAAAGATTCCCTCTTCCATCTCTGTCGGGTTGATTTCTTTTACTTCATCGTATGTCTGTGTCTTTTAACACGTTGATTTGCTCGCGCTGCTCATCTTCTATAATTTCCACTAATATATTCTCCCATTTCTAGTTTTTTAAATAAGCTTATATACCTCATTCATTTACCACTCTTTAACTGATACTTTACCTCGGCATTACAATTAATGCCAGTTTTCCCTCCAGGTAATTTGGTGTTGTTTTTTAATCAGGCAGTAAGGCATACACGTTTAGGAGAAGATATCTCGTGACGTACATAAGACTGTCCCGTGTTGTTCCTAGGGTTGGGGGGGGGGGGGCATCTCTGAAGAGACAAGGAAAGAACAGAACCACTACAAAACAAATGAACAAACAAACTCAAGCGTGTCGTACAAGGCAACTAATATGAGGTTGTGTATGGGGCTGGAACACCATCATATAGAACAAATTGCCGCAGAATTTACCACTGTAGGAACATGGTGCAGGCCTCTTACAAGTGGACCAGCTACAATAGTGGATCCATGCTCCGTAAGGAACGCAAAGGACAATGATTTAAAAAACTGCTATAAATTTGCTCAACACTTTTGTGAAATGTATAGCATGCAACACATCATATATGCAACACACCCTTTCCCCCGCCCCCCCCCCCCCCCCCCCCCCCCCCCCCCCCCCCACCCCCCCCCCCCCCCCCCCCCCCCCCCCCCCCCCCCCCCCCCCCCCCCCCCCCCCCCCTCCCCCCCCCCCCCCCCCCCCCCCCCCCCCCCCCCCCCCCCCCCCCCCCCCCCCCCTAACAACAACAAAAAAATTAATTAAAAAGAATGGTTATTACATATAGGTCCGGCTCTGCGGCGTTGCGGACTAACTTGGGACGGGGAGCCGAGAACTTTTTTATTGTTTAAATTAAAATTGTAAACGAACAAGTGGACTGGATTCTTTCAGACTTTCAGTTACCAATTATTTTTAATGTTTTAATTTCTTTCTTTTAAACATATGTTTTGCGTTTGTCTCATGTCTATATTATTCCTTTAAAAAAAACAACAAACAAACAAACAAACAAACAAATCAAAACAAATTTAAAACATAGCGCTTTGAACACCCATCTGTAATTCGACGTGAATTTTTTGAATTACATACATTAAGATTTTAAAAACATAACTGTATTATGGTTTTGAAAATGTGACACTGAACACTTGCACAACTTATTGTGTATATTCCTAATTGACAGGATTAAATTGGGTCTCGTAAGAATACAGTATCGTACGACATTGAGTCGGTGGGAGGGAGAGGGGGGGGGGGGCAGCATCACGAGATATCGCACCACCCTAAAGCATTTCTAGGGCCGGCTCTGATTATTTCGTGTAAAATGCAGACGTAAGGAAATTTGGTTATAAACAGACGGGCGTACCAGGCGTGATAATAATGTACCATAACAAGGCCGTGACACACACTGTTCGTGGGCGAGACAGGGTGAAGAGATGTCTCCATTTTTTTTTTTTTTTTTTCTTAACCAGCAGCACTTGGGCTTTCAGCCCTTCGGCCCAATGACATGTCATTGCGAGGCTGGGGAACCTGAGGACTTTCCTTCCAACCCGGTCAGGAGCTTCGCTCCTTCCCATCCACAGAGGGTTTATCACAGGAGCCGTTCAGGCTATTCAGTCAAATTTCCGGCCGTAAACATTTCTTCAAACGCCGACGCCCGGGTTTGAACCATGAACACCTGGTCGCCAGTACAACGCCGAAGCCATTACACCAGCGCGGCTCCCAGATGTCTCCATAGCTCGCTATATTTATGATTACATTTTTTAACTACAGGGTGATTGAATAGTCATTTCATGTTTATAAATGTTTAGATCCTTATTTACAAGTATATCTATTGAATATAAAGGTCAAGATGGTTCCATGGCATAAACTTCCGTAGAGGAACGAAATGTTAGAGACCTCCCCATACTAGGTCCAGCTTTTTATAAACTGAGGTGACCAGTTCCCTACTTCGCAGCCTTTGCCTTCCCTAACTGACGAGCCGAGTGAGGTACACGTGTAATTGTTTTGATTTGGTGTGTGATCCCTCCCTATTTCTCGTGCGCTTCGAGTGGCCAGAGTGACTAGAGCGGTTGCTTCTCAAGGCAGAGTTACTAGGTTGGAAATCAATTGGCGTGATATTCCAGTCTACCCAACTGTAAATGAGTACCAGGCTTTGTTCTTGACTTAGGGAAGGCAAGGGCAGGCGGAAGGGAACCGCTCACCGTACCTAATAAATCTGAGATATGGAGTAGTGAAGTCTCTAACACATACTCCCCTACGGCAGTAACTTCTATGGGACTTCTTTTCCTGTTCGTTCCTTGTGGAACACTGATGCAGCTGGTCCTCTTGCAGGACTCGTGCGTCAAAACATTTATGCGCTCTTGTAGCGGTAGTTTCTATAGCAATACATTTTACATGATGAGGTTGAAGGCCCATGAATAACCTCATATTAATTATGCCTAACCTGCCTAATTTAGATGAAAAACCTATGGCAAGGCACAAGAAAAGAAACAAAGTTACAACTGATAAGAGTATGTATATTCCCAGTAGCAACATACGGCTGCGAGACTTGGACACTCAATAAAACAGTTGCAAAAAAGGTTACATCGTTCGAAATGAAATGCTATAGAAAGATGTTGAGAATAGCATGGACAGAAAAAAAGACCAACAGAGAAGTACTGCACTCACTAAATGTAGAGGAAAATTGGCCCCTAAATACCATCGCAATAAGGAAGCTGAAATTTTTTGGTCATATAAAAAGACAAAATAGTCTGGAAAAATTAGTGATGGTCCCTGGAAAAAGGGGAAAGGGTCGACCTAGACGACGGTGGACCCAGGACATCACAGAGAGTCTGAACTTGTCTTTGGTTGATGCAGGTCGACTTGCCCAGAATCGTGATGCGTTCAGAGCAGCTGTAATGGAGACAACGTTCTGGAGAGAATACGTCACATGATGATGATGAGTTATGCCTGGGGGGTCAGTAGGCCTATTCTGTCTTCGTCTCTCCAGAGACCCCCCGGGTGCCACACAGGACTCTATGAGACTATCTTAACCTGTTTCTCTTATCCTAGGGATTCAAGACGCAAGTACTGCCTTGTAATGCTATCATTTGGTTTCCTGAACGTGTGTCCTATCCATGACCAGCGTAATCACGTCTTAACATGTCTTGGCGTTTTCCATTTTTAGACCGGATAAACAGGAAACAGGCTACGTGTCTTTGCCACAAGGATGAGACACTACAGCCTGCAGATCCTCTAGCACAGGGATTCCCAGACTGTGGTTATGTGTACCCACAGGAGGTACGAGAAGTTTGTCGAGGGGTACGGAGAATATTTGGTAAATAGCTATACTATCCTACTGAAATATTCCAAAATTAAACCAAAACAAAGTTATGGCTTGGACTGAAAATGGCGAGTTCTGCTCTCAGTGAAATCCGAACAAACAAACAAACAAATGTGAAACGGATAATGAGATACGAGTATTTCTTTGAGAAACTTTACACGGAATAAAAGTCTTGATTGACAAAGATGTGGCAGATTATGTTATAGATTTCATATTATCTATTTTCTTTATCTACACTTCTCTTTTACCAAACTTTCATCTACGTATTTTTTTTTTTTTTTGGTTAACTTAAACCTCCTATTACTCAGAATAGATCTGTCTCTTTTTCTCATTTAGCACGCATTTAATGCCGGTCGCTATATTTCTTTGATGAGAGTTTGCCAGCAGACCTGATTAGCATATGTGAACCGGTTTCATTTAATTTTGAACGCCAGAGATCGAGAATCGTTGTAATATGTAGCAACAGAGGACGTGGCGTTAAGCTTACACGAAGTTCTACTTCTTTATTTCTTACGAGTGCCTGAAAACATACCTTTATGTTTGTCTAATATTAATTTACTGTTTACAGGCCTCGGGTTTCCCTTCCTTATGTGTTATATAGGATCAAGTAATTTGGGAAACAAGGTGAGCAAATTTTGATTATCTCCCTTGTAAAACCCGCTTGCTAGAAAGTAATTAAACACGGCAAATCGAAAGATCTAAAGACATTGCGCACTGGATACGAGCAGAGACGCGAAGAAAACTCACACTGATTAGCGAATTGCCGATGTCTGATCTAAGCGAGAACGTAAGTCTGGTTTTCGGCTTGAGTGTGAAGTAAGTTTGATTCGCGTGTTTCACTGAATCTGACGTAGAATTTCCCGTAAGAATCCAGGGTCGGGCTAATTTATTTGACTGTCATCTGATACACTTTTAACGATTTTATGATTCTAAGAGATGCTGTTATATATCGAATGACGTTTTATTTATGAAAAGATTAATTCTTCTTCTTCTTCCTCGTTCGTCCTGAAGAGGACGTTGGTTGCGTTGTGTCTGTTTACGCCGGAGCTGTGATATCTGCGCCTTTCAGCCGACACATCCGACTTCAGCACGGCATTTTTCGGGACCGGGTTTGCCTTCCCTCTTCGATCCCTACTCTCTCAGCCAGACTGCAGTGATGCAGACTGTTTCCAGGACCACCACGTGGAGGTGGAGTAGGCTCTTGGTCAGCTCTGGTTCGCTGACCCTGATGCAAGCAGTCAAGCTATGGGTCGCTGACTGCATTCTCTATTGCTGCATCTTTGGGTCCTAAAAGATTAATTAATATGTTTATTTATTTTCACATGGGAATATGTATGGTAAAGGTAGTCCCATAGCATATACTGTTAGAGACTTCACTATACTAGGTCCAGCTTCGAGAAGTGGGGAGATTAATTCCCTTCCTCGCTGCCTTTGCCCTCCCTAACTCAAGAGCAGAGTCGGACACTTATTTACAGCTGGGTAGGCTGGAGCGTGCAGTGCAGTGCTCCAGCTCTGATTCACTCTTTAAGGATAGCTGCCGACCGAGCAAGGTGAAAGCAGTTTATTGCCGCCCTACAAGACGCCACTAGGCGTGATGGCCACTGACTGCTTTGACGGTCGGCAGCTAAGGATCAAAGAAGAAGGCCGGAGCGTGACGTCACAGTGCTTCGAACAGATACCTTTGCCGCGAGAGGCCAGTGCTGTAATCATTCTGACAATCAGACGCTCATGTGCATGGTAAACGCTAGAATGTATTTCCTTTCATAATAGATAGTATAGGGTGTACGGGAAGGTTTAATAACAACTAAAAGGATACTCAGGACTGCAGACGGTTGAGAATCAGCATGTATTCTTCATTTGTTTCCATTCCGCAACATTATAGCGACCAGCATCGACGCTGTGTTAACACCAACAACATTCTACACTTTATAAAGGTCAAGACTGTTGGCTGTTAACATTTAGCGCATTGATTTTCAAGACCTTTTTCTCTCCCGCATACCACTAAATATAAACAAGGTACCTTCACGCACAATCATGTACTGATAATGCTGATTGCGTGCTGGCTCTACTTTGGTGGACTAACAGTAATTACTGTATACACTGTGTTGCTTGACGTAAAGAATGTATACATTTTTCTGGCTTTCATTGTAGCGAAATTATTTTAAAATTAGCGGAGACCAGCAGAATAGTTGATGTCCAGTAACTATTGTAAAAGCACCTTTTCTAAACACAGAATTTCTTTCATTCGTTCAAGAATCTACAACTCCGCAAGAAGCATCGGTCTTCAACAATCTCATACCAAGTCTTCCTGTCCTGTACCAACAGCTCAAGGTCTTTCCGTGTCTACCTCGTCACTTTCATTTCTGTCTTAAGTTCTCTTCTATTCATAGTTTCATTGCTTGACACTTTCAATATTTTGAGGAAACCTGTTCATATCATTATAAGGCAGGCCTTATTCTGACATACCGAGGGAAAGAGAAGTAGGTCAGCTGCTATCTTCTCATCGAAAGTCAATTGTAATGGATCTTCTACATCTTCTGTCTCTTATCTTAACGATGGCGTCTGATAAACTCTGTCCTGTCTATCTCTTGGTGTTATCTTCCCACTTACAGCGATGTCTTCCTCTTGCACCTTTGCCTTCACCTGTTCCTTCCATTTTGGTTGTCATGCTGAAAATGTAGAAGTCCGACTCCAAGGCCACGACTACAGTTACATGTCATACCATTGGTAGTCGGAGTCGCCGACTACAATTACATGTCATAACATTGGTAGTCGGAGTCCGCCGACTACAGTTACATGTCATAACATTGGTAGTCGGAGTCCGCCGACTACAGTTACATGTCATAACATTGGTAGTCGGAGTCCGCCGACTACAGTTACATGTCATAACATTGGTAGTCGGAGTCCGCCGACTACAGTTACATGTCATAACATTGGTAGCCGGAGTCCGCCGACTACAGTTACATGTCATAACATTGGTAGCCGGAGTCCGCCGACTACAGTTACATGTCATAACATTGGTAGTCGGAGTTCGCCGACTACAGTTACATGTCACAACATTGGTAGTCGGAGTCCGCCGACTACAGTTACATGTCACAACATTGGTAGTCGGAGTCCGCCGACTACAGTTACATGTCATAACATTGGTAGTCGGAGTCCGCCGACTACAGTTACATGTCATAACATTGGTAGTCGGGAGTCCGGACAGTTTTTACCGACTCCTACTTCACTAAAAACGACCCACCCCACGACTCTCCGACCGACTATACAGCCATGGTTTTCAGCAAGAGAGGTAAAAGAAGACCGAACAACACATGGAGAAGAGAACTGCAGACATAAATGAGCGACCTTGAGCAGAGAGCACAGGATAGGGAGGAATTAACATGAATTTGTTGAAGACTTTAGCGTGGAAAGATGGGAGTAGACACCGGAGAACCTGGCGTGAAATAAATAAAGGCATACTCTCAGTAGAGATCACAAAGGCAGAGAATAAGAAATAATTTCATGTTTAATTTTATGAATCTTTGCTTAACACAAACTTTGCGTAAGGCCTTTCTCGTATCATCATAGGTGTCGCTCCACTGGTTGAAAAATTTGTTTTCTGCCTGTTTATGCACAAAATAATCAGTTTTACAGCAGCTTCCTTAAGCATACATACATGTCATGACGAGTTTTTTTTTTCTCTCAGACACGTACAGGTTACTACTGAATACAAACAATACATGTACTAACGGAAATACTGATAGCATGCTGTTTTTAGTTGTTGTTTTTTCTCTTACTATCGAGCAGTTTAATTCTGTCATTTTTCTTGTCTTAATTAACCAGATTTAAATAGGAAACCGACTCCATTATGCGTCGACAAGATATGTTCGTTCACATCATCATCATCATCACAATCATCATCGTTTTAATCGGCATCTGCGTCATCACATCGGCTCCTAATGAGGATAGGTCTTCAGTAAATGTCTTTTCTGTCTTGTAAAAACTTCCAAAGCCTGTTTTATGTCTTCGTGATCCCTGTCACGCCTGCCTCCAGTTCCATCCTTCATGTATTCTTCTGTTTCCTTCTATCACTCTTCTCATGATAATTCTTAACAATATTTTGGTTAGATCGCACACCAGACTAAGTGTGCGGTAGTCTTTACATTTATGGCTCCAAGTTCAAGTTTCTTGTGCAGCAGGGGCGTACTTAAAGTATTTGGCACCTGGGGCCAATCCCATTTTTGACCCCCCCCCCCCCCCCACCCCCAAGAAACACTTGCTAGATATTTTTAACAGTAAGTACTATTATAATAATGTCCAGTGGCACCCCCTTCCTTGCTGTCAACCGGATCAGACAACCCCCTCGAACTCCTTTAATACGTCACTGTTTTGCAAAGCTATGGATATGAGTTTTAGTAGATCATCAGGTATGTATTCAATTCTGTAGATATCATTTAACAGTTTTGTTAACACTCTACTGCACATTCTCCAGCAGCCTCCATTCCCTCTACTGTTATACTATCTGGTCCAGGGACTTTGCCTTTCTTCATAAGGCTCATGGCGTACTCAGCTTCTGCTACGAGTGTTAGTGGTACTTCACTGATTGATGTGTTGGTGATCCTTCACTGGTGTGTTGGTGGTCCTTCAATAATGTGTTAGATACTTAATTCTGATCTATGATGATCTTAGAGCTCCCTTTTCTGTAGTACATTCATCTTTCTCTGTCTTTTCTGAGCTGCATTTCGAGTTCTTCACCTCTTGTTTAGCCTCGCTTCTTTTTGCTGTCTCACATTGCTTAACTATTTCTTTATTTAGTCTTTCATTCTCTTTTTTTGTCTTTCTGATTCTTTATTCTCGTTTTCAGTCTTCTTTGTTACTGGCACAATTTCCATTAATATTTGATTTATTGACTTCTTTACCACTTCTATTGTTCTGTTTGACTCGGTGTCGTAGATTTATGATAGGTGATTAAGACTTAGTTTGGTCCCTTCTGAATAGACATAGAGATAAGTGATAGTTCAGTGAGATGATAAAATAGAAATAGATTTCACGAGTGAGATGGAGGAAATATATTAGATTCTGTCTCTGACACTCGAGAAGCTTCTCTCAGTCAGCCTATCATCTACAACAGAGTTAGATTAGTCAGACAAATCTGATACAATATATATTAATATATAGGACCTGTTGCTGTCATTTTCGACGGAGTCATATGTCAAGTTATTTGCTTATGTTTTTTCATAAGAATAATTGTGTCTTTACCTTGCGATGTCAGGTTGATTAGGGGTTGTCTTCCTTTGTTTGTTCGTTCATTGTGTTTGACCTTTTGGGTCAAAGGTAATACAGTTCTGGGCTATATGCGATGCGCAGTGGTGAGCGCGAAATGAGACTTCCGTCTTGTTGAGTTGTGAAGTCCTGGCTTCTGAGGACGTGTAGGTCCAGTGTGTTTTCGGGAAAAATCTTCGAAGTGACTGCGTTGGCAGTTCTCCCCAGTGAATCTCTGTGCGTCGGAATGGCGACAGAGTTCGTTATTATGTTCTGAGGATTCTGTGCAAGGTAACACCGACCTTTTCTACATTATTATGCATTCGGTGGCAAAACATGTTTAAGGTTACCAAGACTGTGAACTACAGCTCACCGATCCTACATTACAGAACTTATACGTTATGCTCAAGATAGCTATGTAAGACTATTTGTCTTTAAACGAACAGAAGTCCAGTGACGAAGTTATATTGTGGGAACCGCAGATTGGCGGTATATTTATATCTACATAAGCATTACTGCAGGGTTGATGTTAACCTGCTTAGAAGAAGTACACAGATGACGCCATAACGAGGCCTGTGTTAAGGCTAATATATTACAGCCTGATAATGTGCAATTGGCGGGGAATGCCACGTTGTACCTGTATGTCAAAGTGATTAAGGTATCTGACGCGTTTAGTCAGAGGTACCAAAGCGGCATTGAGAACTGTCTATACATGAACATACTACTATTGACCATGAACGAATATTGGAATGTTTACCAGCTTTTTTTTGAATGCCTGATGTATACCTAACGACTTCCGGTCAGCATGACCTTGTGTACAATGACTGTTCCTGTTGATGCTACTATGTGTGTTATCGTCAATAAATGTCTTGACACGTGCCAGCAGTGTTCAAGTATCCTTGACTACTGCATGTGAGTGTATGGGTTGCATTACACATCATATACGAGCCTAAACACATTCGCGCCTTCATCTGCACCCACACTCAGCTCATCATTACAAGTGCTACACATCTTAACAACATGTATACTGTCTTGTGCAAGTGATCACCTCTACAAGAGAGAAAAAGACAGTCACAGACCTCACATACCCACACACATAAGTGACGAAAATAGACGCACAAACGTGAAACTATGACAATGAAAAATATAGATATTTTGGAACGAACTGACCGCCACACTGATTAAGTTTAATTATGAAGTTTAATTATCAAAATAAACTTCCATCACAACATATATAATTACATTTAAGCATATACAAATAGTCATAAAGTCAATGAATTGCTACAAGAAAGATAGACCCATTGGTATGATCTTTTCCCCCGATGTATAGCCCACAGTCCTGTTAGAAGAAAAGTGATAGCCCCAAAGAGTCACAGATACATATGCTTTAGTCTAAGATTTCCCTTTAAGGTTAAGAACAGAATTTCTACCCTACTCTATCCTAAGAGAGGAAGAACCTGCATTAGCAACAATTTGAAAAAAATGAAATTACAATGTGGGTGTACAAATCTTATCATAAAAAAATCACTCAGTCTACTTTCACTCTGTTCTTTCAGCAGGGATCCCTGTCTCACTTTCTTACCTAATGTCTGGATGGTGTTCGCCGTCTGGCGCACTTTATGACACTCTCAACATAAATCTGCTTTCGTTTGATGAAGCGGATACCCAGCTCTACAGATCTTGGTTTCATCCAGTGGGTCCGGGGAGCGTCCTCTTCATGCGATATTTTGTTCAGATTTAGTTATTGTCACTTTACTCAGTTCAGGTAAGAATTAGATTTAAGCGGGCACACAGTGTCAGAATCACGAGGTTTCCCTTATTTAGGAAGATGACCGGTTGGTGAATTCTCTCTCAATAGATAATTATTGTTCACACCACAAGTATTTAGAATGTCGGAATGTTAATGTTTGTAATATTTCTCGCCACAGGGCTGCATGTACATGAGAGTTTGTGAAGAAACGTAATCTGGCGCAATAGGCCCAGTATAGGCATTTAGTCTTTAGAACCGTTTGTGAGATTTTTTACTCTGTCTATTTCTGGAGGCAAAAGCACTGCCAGACAGGTGTTAACTTGTAGACCCACGTGGTTAAAGATTTAAAAAAAATGTTTCTTCTCTCAGTTGTACTAAAACGCTGGCAAAGTTGGGCCACCCCAGTGTTACGTGCAGTCTTTGATATCTTACAATATTATACATTGGTATACTTGTTATGTTCGCAAATATTTTGTAAACAAAATAGATATTTTTTAGTGCTTAAGGGAAAGTCATTATTGAGTTACTTCCCTTGAAAGTTGTGCCGTCTCTTTCGATCGAACTCCGCGGATGAATCCAGTTTTACTGCGATTTATTCTTTGTTTGGGTAGTAATAGATTGTTCTTGCTTCAGAATATCTATGGCCTGAATTTATGTGTATTGTTTGGCTGAGTAGGACGAGTCTGTCTTATATCTGTATATCTTTACATATCTAAGTCGAACTATATGTTCTTTTGTCTCTAGAGAGGTCAAAGGCTGTTCGGCGGATGTGTCTCTAGAGAGGTGTGTTTTGGCTTCGCCCTGATCATGGGGGCTGTGTTTTGCTATGTCGGCTTGTCGCCGGGAAAAAGTGATCTCTATATTTATGGGGAAAGTGATAGTCGTCTAGACCTATCGTGTATGCTTTACCCCAGTGTTTATTCTTATTGCCAAGGAATGGCAGAATCATATTTCTGATACGCAGGTAATAAAAGATACTCTTTTGAACTCTCGTACGAAGCCACCGTTTTTCGATAGGTATGACTTGTACATCTGAGAGGATGCATTTAACTAGATGGAAAACGACTCTGATTCCTAGCAGCACTATATCCTGTAGAATGCAGTCAATTGTATCATGATAGAATCTACAGAGCAATGAAACATTTAATGAATGACTAACTTTAAGACAGATTCATTATCTGTATCCAAACGTGAGTGACAGCTCACGAGAGAAGCCATCTTGTAAAAACATTTAGTGACTTTCAAGAAGAGAAAAGGGATGCCCGTATTATCGCTTGATTAGTCCAGAGATCACTGCTACACATGAGAACCCATTGCTAGCGGTTCAATTTGATTATATGGAAAAATCTGTGCTGGACATTATGTTAAGGAATCTTCACTAGACGAGATTAGGTCTAGAAGTCATCTTGGATATTGTTTATAATCTGACGTGCTTTGTCAGTAAACTCAGATGATATATATATATGGGCAATACTGAGTGCTTGGCTATTGACAGTCCATTATACTATTATTCTACATGAGTGCCCATGTAACATTGCAAGACCATTTATCCACTGTACCATGATGTATTATGCCAACCTGTGATTTGTCACTATCTGTGCTGTCGAGTGTGTACGTCCAATTAAACTGTAGTAAAGGTACACAGTCGTTGGTGTCGATGACTTCCAGCCATACATGAGTGTGAGAAAAGAACATTTGTCAACACCACGAACTCTTCCTATCATTCGCATATTACACACTCAATCTATGTCTACACACCACTGCGTAGGTCAAGTTGACATTCCATACTCAAACCACGAGCAACACAACAACACAGTATTTAACTCTGGTGATGTTCGAGTGAGCTTCAGATTTTTCAGCATGTCTCTTGCTCAGGGCAAGGGTCTTGTATTAAAAGAGTTTATCAACTGATGATGACGTCTGTCTCCCAAAGAAAGATCTTATCACCCAGTTTCACTGAATAAAGAGAAAACAACGTATAAAATACTATACATACTATTCCGCGGTTATAACTTACATTATAAACTGCCAGCGTAGAGCTGGTCTTATCATTTAAATCTCCCGTGAAATAAGTTATGTAAATAAAATCAATCATCATGAATTAGAAATACATACGTATTTCGTCAATACTCAATGATGAATCAGTGCAGTTATAAGTTAGTTAAAAATATTCTCGACTGATTTCTAGTAATTTAATTAAATTCATTAATAGCCAAATGAGTTTAAGCTAGAACTTATAATTTATTCTGCTTTCCACTGAAACACGTCACTAGAGAATAATACAGACTTATAAATTATTTACTCTGCACAAAAGAAACTAGTGAAATATAATAAGCGATCAACACTTAATCACTCACAAAATACTAGATATCAAATATATATTTACCTCAACACAGAACTACTAAGAACTAAACCACTTCGACCAACTAAATGCCATCTTCTATCAACAGAGATTCTTAGGAATCGAACGTAGGTTGTTCTAGTCTTGACTGCGAATTTACTGAGTGAATGAAATCTAAAACTCCGGTTAAGATATATGAAACAGACAAAGGATCCCACATTATTTCGAAACCCCCCGTCTTCCCCTCTCCTCTTAACACTTTACGTAAACCACGAGATTGCCATAAACTGCCACTTCGCGTCTTTGACACCTCCGTCTAAGAAACTGGCCGTAGAGTGCCATGTCAGATGGAAATGCTAGACGAATGTCTCATTTCTGGTTGAGGCAGATGGCAGTTTCCACACCTCGCCGAGAACTTTAGCCGTAGAAGCTACGTGTCCGATGGAAATGCTAGACGATATGTCTTCTCCCTTGTCTGACTATTTGTCGTAGATTTATGATAGGTGATTAAGACTTAGTTTGGTCCCTTCTGAATAGACGGATATTCACAGTTTGTCGTCTACCTGCAGCGACTGACATCTGATGTAATAAAATGCGTTACCAGTGTATGAGAAAAAACGGTAAAGTCAGAATGGGAAAGAAATATATTTTTCGCAAACGAACGAATGCGAAAAATACAAGAAAAGGATAAAAGAGCGATAATAAAGTAGAGGACACGGGTAGAAAAGAAAAGAATATAGAAAATTTATTGATCATAAATCTCTATGCGACACTCGGTATCTGATTTAAGTAGGCTAAAGCTTTATATTTTAAGCTCAGTTTGCTTTATTCAGTTGTACTGTTAGTTTTCCTATTACCGATACGCAGTCGCTATTGCAGTATGCTATTGTCTTGGTTTTTACAGATACTAACATGTTTCTAATCTCCCGGATATTTCTATGTAGTCAGGTTGATAACAAAACTTTGTTTCTTTGGGTTTTCCACGTTCGGAGGTTTATAGAACGTTGTCTAAGCCAGGTATTTCGTATTATCGTATCATGTGTTATTGCCTACTCTATCAGTTTGTCACCTCTCTCATTTTGTTTTCTCCTAGGCGTAATCACCAGTCATATCTTTCACTTTTTATTATTACACGCTTTTATTTAACTTCACTTCTATGTCACCTTCATGTCACTTCCAAATCTTGCAATCGATTTTTCAATTACTTCCAGATGAGCAATAGCTCTGAAACTTGGCTTAGTAGTGTATTCCCGATGACAATACAATAATCTTTCACTTTTTATCATTACACGCTTTTATTTAACTTCACTTCTATGTCACCTTCATGTCACTTCCAAATCTTGCAATCGATTTTTCAATTACTTCCAGATGAGCAATAGCTCTGAAACTTGGCTTAGTTGTGTATTCCCGATGACAATACAATAATCAGTCAATTATTTAATAATTTAATATTGTAATTATGACAGTATGAGTATTTAAAGTTTTTCGTAAAGAAATGTAAACAAATCAGGGGGCCATAATCAAGTTAATTAAAAATTCAAGAGTACGTGATGTGCTTTTTTTTTCCTATGCGTAAAACAGGGCAGTACTCTAACAGGTGTCTAGCTATATCAACGGAAACAACCCAAATTATAAAATTATAAATCAAGGGAAAGTCGAGTTCGATCTCTAGATGGCCTTCAAATTGAAGAAATTGGTTGCACCAAATTAACAGGCAGAAAGCCATGTAATATTGACGCTTTCTAAAAGAAATGGACCGCTTCACAAATTTTAGTAAGATTTACAATAAGTAAAAATATTGTTAAATCAGAGGCACATCTTCAATCCAACCTGCAAGTCTGGAAGGAAGAGCTGGAGAAGAGAGGGATGGTCATAAGCAGCTCTAAAACAAAATCCATGGTGATATCGCGAGAAGAAAGATATCAGATTAAGCTGGGAGAACAGGTCCTGGAGCAGGTCGACCACTTAAAATATCTCGGAGCTATTATAGACCGAAAGGGAGGCATCAAAGAAGAGTTGGCCACTCAGAAAGCAACAGCTGGGAGACTTTTTCAGGCGAGAGAGGTTGGTAAGAAAATGAAGATGGCTGTATACCGCTCCACCTATGTCCCAGTCTTGACATATGGATGCGAGTCATGGGCAATGACTACAACCCAGAAAAGCCAGATCCACACCTCAGAAATGAGGTATCTGAGGAAAGTAGTTGAAGTAACAAGAAGAGAATGGTCCGAAACCAGACGATACGTCAAGGCCTAAAATCCCACCCCCTGCAGACCCAAGTAGAACAGTGCCAACTAAGATGGTTTGGCCATGTCTGCAGAATGAGAGAAGATCGGCTACCACGACAAGCATGGGAAGAGCCAGGGATCCAGACTCCCAGGACGACCCAAAGTCCGCTGGGAGGACAACATCAGCCAATCTTTGAAGGACCGAGGACTAGAATGGAACCAGGCCAGGAGGAAGACAGCCGATAGGATAGTCTGGCGCGCTCTCTTCCAAATCTCTACACCTCACGGTAGAAGGGGAACGACTAAGTAAGTAAGTAAGAATATTGTTTATGTTTTAGTATGTCATAATTTTTCTAACACTAAAAAGAAGAAAATATAAAATATAAAAAAAAATATTTTAAACACACGCTTTTAATGCACTAAAAACCCATAAATAATTTTTCAAACATCAAATTGACAAAAAGCGTGGGCCGCTGATTCTGCATGAAATTAACTTCTGCTTTAGACTTCATTAGACACTTATGGATAAAATATATGATAAGCGCTTAAGCGCCCCACGCTTTTTGTCAATTTGATGTTACATTCTTTAACTGCAGGCTATAAACTCCTTGAAAAATTATTTTTGGGTTTTTAGTGCATTAAAAGCGTGTGTTTAAAATATTTTTTATTCATGACAAAATGTTCACTCATTCATAATGTTTTCTTTCGCGTAACCACCAGTCATATCTTGCACTTTTTCATGACAAAATGTTCACTCATTCATAATGTTTTCTTTGGCGTAACCACCAGTCATATCTTGCACTTTTTCATGACAAAATGTTCACTCATTCATAATGTTTTCTTTGGCGTAACCACCAGTCATATCTTGCACTTTTTCATGACAAAACGTTCACTCATTCATAATGTTTTCCTTGCGCTGCTTATGAAACATGGAGCCACCACTGCAGCCGGTTACCTTAGCAGAAAGTCTGAACCAATCAGTTACATACTGTACATACTGTTGCAGCTGGGGTTTCTGTGGCAACGTGTTTTACATGATGAAGTTGCCAGTCTCATGCATAACCTCATATTAGTCACCTTGTACGAGATGCCTGAGGGTGCAGTAGGCTTGTTCCCCGGGAACTACACGGGGCAACTTTTGCGTTGGTCTCAAATTATACCCAACCAATACAACTTAGCATGGAACCCACAGGGGAAAGTGAAGTTTCAGGGTTGTAAGAAAGAACTTGAGAATAAGAAAGGCGAAAAAAAGAAAGACGTAATGTCAGGGCTGACATGGACGGAACCGAAGAAACGGCTCAAAATAGAAATCGATGGCGATTAACAGTTGCAGCTTTATGCAGAACGTGGAACAAACACTTCAAGGAGCACATGCCTTCTTGATATGACTTCCTGTCGCGTGCCTTCAGCTCAGCGTCGACCTCGCCCATGTCATTGCTGTCTACAGTTCTCTTATCCTTCTTCCAGTGTTTTTCAGACTCCCTATAGCCTCTTATTCCGAGGATTCCATAACACGGACTGCCTTGTAAAGCTGTCAGTGGTTTCCTGAGTGTGTGCCTTGTTCATCACCAGCGTCTTCTTGTCCTTTAGTTGACTTGCCCACACATGTGAAAGTGTTTGTGGCTTAGATGGAGTAGCTAGCAAAGCCTTTTACAACAAGCTTTCGAGGTTACAGTGTTACTTTTCTTTGTTTCCATTTCCGGTTCCGGTGACGCGTGAGTGTCATATTTTGGTGATTGAATAAATTCGAATTGTAAACTGGGAAAGTATTACCGGATAAAGTAGCAAAAGTATTACAATGTAAACTAACAAATGTATTACAGCGTAAACTAATAAAATTATTACAGCGTAAACTTGTAAAAGTGTTACCGTAGTCGATGAACTTTTTCTTTTTTAAAAAGTCAGCCCACTTTCGTCTCCTTGACGTTTATTTTATATTATTTTTAATAACTGGAGAAATATATTTTAAGCTGCACTTCACAGAAATTTCTTTTATAATTACTTTTTGAAAATTGAAATTAAATTTCACTTCTTTGATGAAATATAAAAGCTAAGGTTAGGTAATCCAGCAGACGAGAGAAATAGAGCCTTGTACTTTAAATAGGCTAGCATGATTTACGACAATCTTGCAAGTATATCGTTGTTATTATGTTTAATTCGCTCCTAGTAAGAATTTGTTAAAAACATTTTCAAAGGTTGAAATAGGATCCACATTTATCCAGGTGCATTCGCAAAGGTTCACAAAATTAAAGAATGAAAAAACCCATTGAAGTGAAAATTAACTTGGCGCACACAGCTTCGTGAATACTATGAAATTATAATAGAAGGCTATAGCTTGGCTGGAACACAGCAGCAATACGTTAGTGTTCCTCTGTCATGCATCTTAGTGATAGAATTCGCAGGGAAGGTCGAGGTTGGAGGAGAAGACCAAAGAGCGCACTGAGATGTGATACTGACATAACTACATGTTGGAGAATGGCTGGAGAGTAACTGAAGTAAAGTATATAGCAGAGGAAGGGTCTCTCTCTCTCTCTCTCTCTCTCTCTCTCTCTCTCTCTCTCTCTCTCTCTCACTCAACATAAGGTAGATCTCGATCTACCAGTAGATCACATGAGATGATTTGGTAGATCTCTAGGTGACAAAGAACGAAAAAAAGAGAAAGAATTTTAATGCTAGAGACATTTCGGACTAGCCCTATCCCATTGGCATTTATAAGCCTTGTATCTCCAGGATTAAAGGTACGTTTCCTTATACTCACGAGTTAGCTTAAAAAAATTGTTTTGTGTAGGAACAGGATGTTTTCTTTGAAGTGAAGTGAACATTCAGTAACAATCATATGATATAGTTTAAATTTTCCACCGCTGTGTTAATGGAATTGCAGGAAACAAATCGTACGGCAGAAATAAAAGTTGCATAGGCTGCACTTGTTCCAATTTCCAAATACTATTTAACCTGAAAACAGACTTGGTTTTTAAAAATAAAGATAGGTCTTTTAAGAGCTGAGTGTTTCTAAAGGGAGAACCCTATAGCTCCTGGGTTGCCCACCGCTGGTATAGAGGGAGTAAAAGCATGTTACCGTACTATCAACATATACGCTGAAGGGAGTCAATGACGTTGCCGTATATTCCGGACCACAGTACAGCAGCGATCTATGTACAGCGATTGTATTAGGCCCTTCGTAAAGCTTACACACAGCTTAGAACTATGACGTCAATATACAGTGTTCCGACAGAGGAAAACTTCAAGTTTTTCCTCATTTGTAAGGAAGCTTTTTTTGTGTTGATAAATTTTGACGTCACTGTTCAAGGCTTTGTCTAAGTGTAGTGTAGAGAAGCAAAAGAACGGTGGATAGAAACAAAATGCAAGGAAATAGAAGACTTGGAAGCAAAGCACATGACAAGAGATATGCATGAAGAAATAAAGAAATTATCAAATCGGTCGCGGTTTGCACAAGGAGGAAGCTGTATCAAGAACAAAAATGGTGTAATATTACTTGATGAGAAAGACATATCAAACAGATGGGCAGAATACGTAAAAGAACTATTCGAGGACAACAGAGGTAAAAAACCATCACCAGATTCTAATGAAGGCCCAAACATTCTCAGATCAGAAGTAGAGAATGCCATTCATATGATACAAAAAGGAAAATCAGCAGGCATGGATAACATAAAAATTGAAATGATAGAAGCTCTGGAGAGCTTTGGTATAGATACAATCACAGAAATATGCAACGATGTATACAATACAGGATATATACCACACGACATGAAGACATCAGTTTTTATAACATTGCCCAAAAAACCAAATGCAACAGAATGTTCAGACTTCAGAACAATCAGCCTGATGAGTCATGCAATTAAGATACTGCTCAAAATCATACAGGAAAGAATAAAAAGTAAAGTAGACAGCGAAATCCAAGAAGAACAGTTTGGTTTTAGACGGAATAGTGGAACAAGAGAGGCAATATTTTGCCTAAGAATATTAGCAGAACAATATACAGAGGTCCAAAAAAGTATGTATATGTGCTTCATTGACTATAAGAAGGCTTTTGACAGAGTCCATCATGAGAAAATAATTGAATGCCTCGAAGACATAGGTATTGATGGAAAAAGATATAAGAATACTCAGTAACCTTTATTGGGAGCAAACTGCCACAGTAAGATCTGGAAGGAATTATTCACCATACATAGACATAAAAAGAGGTGTCAGACAAGGTTGTGTGCTGTCCCCCTGCCTATTTAATTTTTACACCGAAAAAATTTTCAAACAGATACAGGAAAAACCAGGACTGAACATCAGTGGAAGGTCAATAAACAACCTTAGATATGCAGATGATACCGTGTTGTTAGCTGAAAGCGAACAGGAGTTACAAGAACTAGTGAAGCAAGTGAACAGTATAAGTCATGAATATGGACTCGACATTAATATTGAGAAAACAAAAACTATGATAATTAGCAAAACAGACGATAACCCACATTAAAGATAAGCGTAAATGGGAAAATCCTGGAACAAGTCAAGAGCTACGTATATCTTGGTCATATAATAACAGAAGATGGCAGATGTGAAACAGAAATCAAGAAGAGAATAGGAATGGCCAAAGTTACATTCAACAACATGAAACATATACTGACATCCAAACAGTTATCTCACAAATTAAAACTGAGAATCATAAAGTGTTATATATATTCTGCATTTCTGTATGGTGCAGAAACATGGACGATGAATAAGCAGTTGGAAGAAAGAATTGAGGCTCTTGAAATGTGGATACATAGAAGAATAGGGCGTATCTCATGAAAAGAGATGAAAACAAATAAGGAGGTCCTAGAAAATCTAGGTATGAAAAGAGAACTAATGAGGGAGGTCAAAGTTCGGCAGCTAAAATACTTTGGCCACATAAAAAGGCATAACACCTTGCAGAAGACCATAACAGAAGGGAGAGTTGAAGGCAAACGTGCAAGGGGAAGACAGCGCTATAAGTGGGAAGATAACATCAAGAGATGGACAGGAAAGAGTCTATCAGAGTGCACCAAGACAAGAGACAGAAGACGTTGGAGATCCATTACAGCCAACTTTCGTTGTGGAGATGGCAACTGATGATGATGAGTGTACTGCATTCTAAATACAGGTGACCGTAGACAGATGCACTCTATTTAATTTAAAAAAAAAACCATCATTTCTTTTCGTTCCCCATCGAGCAAAGGGCTTAACATTTAGCTTGTCATAAAATACTGAACAACATTCACATGCGTCTTATGGGGGGGGGGGGGGGGGGGGGAGGGGGGGGGGGGGGGGGGGGGAGGGGGGGGGGGGGGGGGGGGGGGTGGGGGGGGGGGGGGGGGGGGGAGGGGGGGGGGTGGGGGGAGGGGGGGGCGGGGGGGGGGAGGGGTGGGGGGGGGGGGGGGGAGGGTGGGGGGGGGGGGGGGGGGGGGGGGGGTGGGGGGGGGGTGGGGGGGGGGGTAAGGAGAGGAGGGGTGGGGGGGGGGGGGGGGGGGGGCGGGGGGGGGGGGGGGGTTAAACAAAAATAGGTTATACGTCTCATTGGAATATTGCCTACGTTACGGACACAATGCCGTTGTCAGGGACAAATGAACAAACAAAGAAGAGAAAGAAAGCGAGAACTAAATAAAACTAATAATAAATAAATATAATACAACCTGTAAATGAAAGTGACTGATGTAGCTTGCGATGTGTGAGCTAGATGGCTGATCGAATACATCCGGGTAGGAAAAAAAGCGTCATGTGTGTTTTAATGTAAACATGTGCCTTTGATATTAGAGTAAACACTTAAAACAAGAGTGATTGTTTATTTCCGTGCTCTTTCGAGAGATAATAATGCCTGTCACGTGACTGCTCTTGTTTAGGGCAGAATTAGGCTTTTTTTTTTTTTTTTTACCGCTAGGACAGTTTATGGAAAATACTGAGGGCTTATGGAATTCCAAGCTGCATAGTGCCAATCATAAAAAGCCTTTATGCCAACTTTACTTGTAGCATTGGGCAGAGCAACCTAACCTTTGAAGTGAAGACAGGAGTACGACAGGGATGCCCCTTATCAACCACTCTATTTTTAACAGTCATAGACTGGGTGATGCGCCAGACAACAGAGGGCAATCCAAGAGGAATAAGATGGACTACATTTTCTACATTGGAAGATCTGTGGTACGGGTAATTTTAAGAATATTATTTATTACTTCAGGAACCGTCCTCCCGACGTCCTGTGGTAAGAGTGCATAGACTTAAGGCTTGACACTCCTTATTACAGTGGCCTGCTGAATACCCTCCAGGGTTCTCCTTGTATATTCCATTTCAGGAATTATAATATATATATATTTAAATATGGCCAGTCACACACAATCTCCCTGGCCCGCACCACAGGTACTCAGTAACAAGGCCTAACTTCTTGGCACAGTTCATTACATTTAATAACACAGTACTCCACATTGAGTATGGTATGACATCGTAGCTTTTACTAGCACATGTCTCTACTGTCCTTGATTCTGATACTCTCAGTTTTAATGGAACAGTCAACTTACGTGCCCAAGAATTCCATACACACTGCTAAGACTAATCTGACATTATACTGTTAATGAAAGCATAAGGCAGTGATGGTAATCGATCTTGCAGGTGCAATATAAAGATGCCCAAAGGCAATTAACACATTCTAAAATCAGGTCCTACTGGACACATTCCATGCATACTGGTCAAACGACACAAGCAGACTGCCGGTTAGAGACGCTAGCTTGTCCCAAATCAAAACTGACGTCTGCTGTCAATTCAGAGCAGGAGTCAAGACGTCACTTCCTGCAACCACGGGATACCGTGTGTAAACAATATATATCAGGAAGTGATCGAATACAAAACATGATATGATATTTACTCATATCAATCTGGAATATGCAGATGGCATTGCACTGCTAGCACATTCACATCAACACATCCAGGGGAAAAAAACGGATAGACTTAAGTATAGCCAGCAGGTGGGCTTGAACATCAACCTAAAGAAGACAGAGGTCATGACGCTCAATGTGAGCAACCCTGAGCCCATATCAGTAAGGAATCAGCAACTGGAACAGACAGATGCCTTCACATACCTAGGATGCATAGTAACACCAGACGGCGGAGCAAGCAAAGACATCAACAACAGAATGAACAAAGCAAGAACAACCTTTTTTAGCCTAAACAACATCTGGAAGTCCTCTCAGTACAGCACAAGCACAAAATTAGGATTATATCAGAGCTGTGTGCTTTCTGTGCTTCTCTATGGCGCGGAGAGCTGGAGAGTTACAGAGAAGGAAATGTCGAAATTGTCCTCTTTTCACACAACATGCCTAAGAAAAATTCTCAGAATCTTTTGGCCGAATACCATCACCAACCAAGATCTGCTTACTCGGAGCAAGCAAGAGGACATGCACACAATCATAGCTGGCAGACGCTGGAGCTGGGTTGGCCATATCCTCAGAAGAGACCCCGATGCTATCATAAGAACAACTATGCTATGGACCCCTGAAGGAAAACGAAAGAGAGGCTGACCAAAAACAACTTGGCGGAGGACTGTGGAGGCTGAGATGCAAAGAATGAACCATAGTTGGGGCACTGTACGAAGGATGGCCGCCGACCGAGCAAGGTGGAATCAATTTGTTGTTGCCCTACAAGACGCCACCAGGCGTAATGGCCACTGACTGCTTTGACAGTCGGCGGCTAAGGATCAAAGAAGAAGAAGATTTACCGCTAGATATGTAGCATTGAAACGTTTGTCTTGTGTTATCTGGGGTATACTGATGAATAGGAAAACTCTAGAAGGGATTGCGTCTATAATTTGTCTAGGTCGTTCCTCGGTCCGAAATTCCGTAGTTGCGTTGGGTAACGGGCGAATGTCCACAGCAGGGCGCCGGAGTGGAATCGGTCATTTTTAGTTTAAAAAATGTTTCGCCTCGCGTGTTTTGCAAGGCAGTCATTTGTGTGCAGGTGTGGATGGATGATTTATTATTTTGTATTACTGTATGAATCAATGAATAGTTTAAAATGTAGTCTATGAAAGCCACGTATTCATATAATCACACACAACCCTGGTCCACAGTCTGCGAAACACTATTTTTTGTGGTGCCTAGTTGGTAATCAGGTTAGTCACGATTTACTGTCTTAACGTTTGGAAAGTCCTGGGTTCGAGTTCACGGTAAGCCTATCACTTCTGTTGTTTTTTTTCTTTCTGTTCTCTAATTTTGTACTTCTTTATTTCTTGCGAGTGCCTGCAACATACCGATTACATGTATTATTCAGTTATGTAGCAGCACTGTATTCCTACTACCAGACAAAGGTAAATGTTTTATTGAAAATACACTTCACGAACGAAATCTGTAGTTAGCAGACGATAATATCCTACAGTTTTGGTGTCAAACTAAGTGTAACAAAATGTGCAAAGAAGCACGGTAACAGATCAGTAGCACGGTAACAGATCAGTAGCACGGTAACAGATCAGTCAAAACCTGTTAACTCCATAAGGAGCACAGGCCTTCAGCAAACACATGACAAGTCCTCCTGTCACGTGCCATCAGCTCAAGTTCTTTCCCAGCCTTCCTCATCATTGTCATTCCTGTCTCCAGTTCTCTATTTCTTAATAGATCAATAGAAATATATTTTGTTCCATCTCCAGCCAAGAAATTTGTTCCATAAATGGGGAAAGTGAAGTACCTTGATTTGTGAATCTTAAGTTTGACTGAGTAAAAGGTTAAGTCGTATATTTTTGATTTGTGAATGTTAAGTTCGACTGTGAGTAAAAGGTTATGTCGTACATTTTCCTTTTGAAATCTTGGAAGTCTTCTTGTTCTCCTTCCGCCTTTCAACTTCCTAAGGAGCATAGGCCGTCAACAAACTCATACCAAGTCTTCCTGTCCCGTGCCTTCAGCTGAAGTTCTTTCCATGTCTTCTTCATCCCCTTCATGTAAGCCTGCGCGTCCTTCTTCTTCTTCTTCTTCCTCGTTCGCCCTGAAAAGGACGTTGGTTGCGTTGTGTGTGACGTATAATGGAAATATAGCCTACAGTATCTGACAGCCCTGAAATCCCGTTAACGGTCTATGATTCGCTAGCAAAGCCATGCAACTTACAGCCTGCGTTTACTTATTTTTAATCCACGCCTCTTTTCCCTGACACGTAATCAAACTAAGTTGTTTACCAACTGTGGTGAAATTCTAAATACAATATCTAAATTAGAATATAACAGTATAGTGCATAAAGTCAAAGATAGGATAGTACTAAAAATTTTAGTCGGGAATTGTTGTCGTCACCCACGCCTTCAGCGTATTAATTAGTTTATAACGCAGTATAACCTAATAAAAGGTACCCCTTTTCAAATTCGTCCTTGACAATAAACGTACCACTTTTCCAAGTTCAAATGGAGTATTTGCATAGAATACGTTGTAGAGGGGAGGGGAACGGATGGATAACCCAATGCTAATCGCGTCTCGCATTGTTTCTAAAATAAAACCAACTTACTAGGCTTGCCTAGGGCGATTTTCAAAATACGATGCAAAAGTTAGAACATGTAGACGATTGGGTCACGAAAACAGGCTTAGCTCTTATTGCGAATGACGTAATTCTCACGTAATACGGGAGAGTCTCGTAATTAGCTTGAAAGTACATAGGAAAAGAAGTGAACAGGTGGCAGTTCTAGAAATAAACAACTAACATAGAAAAAATATAGAATTTTGAACCAAGCCACTTAGCCCCATAAAAATTATATATTCGTGTACCTTAGGACTTGCTGACCAAGAATATGTTGTTAGTTACATAAATAGTCCATTAAATAACTAAATATTGGCAATAATATTATAGTGGATCGGACAGACTGTCAGGACAAGTCATGCCTGCTTAATTTTTTATGGCATATTTTTGGGGAAAAAATTAGGGGAAATAAAGACTAAGAAGGTACGAGAAATTGGATTGGATGAAATTTGAAGGAAGGCGAAATATTATTGGCTGACCTCAAAACTAAAAATATACTAACCGAGTAACGTAGGAACCGTTGAATTTTATTTTGAAAGACTTTATTTACAATTGAGAGATGGAAAATCATTGGCCAGCTTACCAAAGCTGCGTTTGAAATTATAAGGCTTTGTCGCCATTTTTCTAAAACCTTAGATGAAGCAGGTGCGTTGAGAGCAGCATTGCTGTAGACCATATTTATCTCAGCAGTCTGGACAAAGGCAGAAGGAACGAATGTGTAATTCTATTGCCAGTCAACGTATAACTTGTGTGTTTTTCATTGAATATTGTGGTAAGATGACTATTAATTATCTTTTATTTAAAATAAATAAATGTGAGAGAATGTTAGATGAAAAGCCATCATGATTAGTCAGTACATAGGTCCCCAGCAACCACTGTCAGGGCCTATAAGGTATCCATTGTATATAAGCTACCAGAGTGGGGTAGATACCAAAGAACATGCAGGGGGCATCATGAATCATATCACCTATCCTATTTTATAGAAAGAGATCAGTGCAAATGGCAGAGGCGTAACAGCCATTAGGGAAAAGATGAGAATCTGGTATAAATTGTTCCATCAAAGTAGAGTGGAGGAGCAGGGTTGGTCAGAGAAGAACTGACCATGTTCTTTTGTTAAATTGTATTATTATTTGTGAATTTGATGGAATTGAAGTGATGTTGAGACAGGCACATAAATTTCATTTGCAGGGGTTCTGCTGGCACTTATCTGGTGTCAATGAATTGTCTGAGTGAGAAAGCCTACACTATTGTGAGGAGTCCCTCTTACTAAGTCTGTACTCAAGCATTTGAAAGACCAGAGGAGACTGTGGCTTGTGGCCGACTCTACGACAACTGCTGTGATTCCTGGGTCCAGATAAGTCATAATATCTGGCCTGGGACAACTTATCATAAAAAAACTTTGGACCGATCTCCATTATAATAAATACAGTTCCATCAAAAGTGCCTAAAATAAACAGTGAGATAATTAACAAAAGAACACTGGAATGAGGATAAATTCCCAACCTGTCTCCTAATACCAGAAGTTATCATAGATTAAGAAATAATATTTGAAAATTTCATTGGTAACAATGTTCTTTGGACACATGGTCCTATTTATGTAAATATATTTGTATATATATATATATATATATATATATATATATATATATATATATATATATATATATATATATATATATATATATATAATAAATATTATATATTATATATATTTATATATATATATAATTTGATTCACTTGAGTTGTGGTCCTGGCCAAAACAAATTTCGGTCCAGGACAAATAAATTTGAGAAACAAAAGAATTTCCAAACTATAAATTTACCCACTGGTGTTAGTTAAGTTCATAATAGCATTTAATATCTGTATGTATATGTGTTTGTATTGAATTCTTATAGCATCACTCTTACATTACCCTAGACACTGTATGTAGCTTTCAGTCACGCTAGTCAAGAAAGAATATAACTTAGAGTGAGATCGTAAGGTGGTAACAAGAAAGGTACTCTGTAACACAGTTGTCCATTGTTTACCTCAGAGACCTTCACAGTTGACCTCACTCAAGTACAACTATATGCACACCATTCTTCTTAACATCAAAAACCACCACACCAACTTCCGCGACCTGCCAGTCATAACAAGGAGGGAACCCGGTATATTTACATGAGTTTCTCACGCGAGCTGATCCGTCAATCATCAAGATATCAGACATACGCACGTGGAAACACCGGACCTTTTTTTAAGCAGTTGCACGGGCAAAAACATTTTCCCGTGTACTCTTTGATGTTCGTACATACAGGAGGAGAACTCTTTGATCTCCAGAAGCGGGGAAAATCTACAGAAACCCGTTACACGGTTTAAGTCTCTGTTGTCAGTCTCTGTTGTCTATTAGCAACGCCGACCGAGAGACCGTGAAAAACCTTTTATCTGGGGAAACGTAGTTTCCTGAGTTTCTGCTATGCATTAAGAGTGTGAAAATTAACATCCTCTAGAGATCATAATAACATAATGTATATAAACTGCGTCTTCTCAAATCAATTATCAGTTGTCGCTCAGAGTTTTTTGGAGTCTAAACACGTAGTCTAGAACCATTGTGGTAGATGTGTTAATAGTTTCGTGGGGATTTCATTCTGATTTTCTGGTAATAGAAATGTGTGCTTAAGTGTTAAAATGTGTTACGTTTTACCATTATAATTAACTGTGATTTCCTAGCGTTAAAACTAGTGAAATAAAATAACGCGTAGATATTTCTTGCCAGTTGTTCAGTTTAATGTAATTTCCATCACCCGCGTTCTCACACAGAAGATACGGTTTAGCTGACTGAATTAATAGGATAGACGCGACTGGTAGTGGACCATAGAATTCACATTATATTTCATTTTGTGTAATTTTAGTAAGTGACTGTTAGTTATGCCAGACGCCGACAATCTAATAGCCATTAATGACATGCGATATTTGTTAAGTGCGCGTAGGGATAATTAAAAAATAATTGACATTGTACGCTGATCGTTAACGCGCGCGCAAAGGAGAGAGGGAGGGCACATACCTTCACCCGAACTAGAGACGCCGCGATAGCGAAAACTGACTGGATAGGAATAGGCTAAAGACACCGTGTGCCTTGTAAATGTAATCAGGACTGACGGAGAGGATAGGAGATCGTCTTGTCCCCGTCCGTGTAAATATATATCAGTAGCATTTTTTTCATAATGTTCTCGCAACTGTATAATGGAAAGAAACCAAAAACACTCTTGTCCGTCAAACTTGACGGGTTTTTAATTATAGTGTGCTGTTTCCGTTCCCGGATGAGCAGATAGAAGTACATTCTTAGAGTGTTTTTGGTTTCTTTCCATTATACAGTGTAATCAAACTGTTCATGAACACCGTCATTTGACCGCTTTTCTTTGTTGATTGTAACTATTTTCGGGAGAGTATATACGAGTATGCTTTGACGGTCGGCGGCTAAGGATCAAAGAAGAAGATATACGAGTATAATGGAAACAATACAATTTTTCAACACGGTTGCATTCCTCATCTGTGACCAACGTACACACGGCGAGAATTATGTTATTTTAGATTCAATTTAAAAGTTCTTCGATGACAACATTACGCGTGAAAGTGCGTGGATTGTTTTCAAAGAGTGTTCCCTGATAATAAGTGGTTTTAACAAAAACTTTCAAGTTTTCATGATTTGTACATCGGGTGAGGGCTCATGCACACCAATTTTTACGCACTTTTTCTTTTTCGAGCGCTACTATAGTGCGTTTCAAAAAGATCGGTCGACGATTGACTTCAAATATCTCCATATTCCTTGCACTGATAAACATGATTTTTTGCATGTGGTCTTATATTTTCAATGTCCCAAAGTTTTTATAAAATTCAATGTTGCAGGTAGTGTTCTTTTCTTGCAACGGCTAATTCCTTTGATCTTTTTAACGAAGTAATTATTTTGTCCTGGAAGAAAATAATTTACCGTAAATGAAGGAAGTTGCTTATTTTCGGCATAGGCGTCTATACAATTCGAATGTTAGATAGGTTTGTTAACTGATTACTACGTGAGGTCCTTTTTTATTTCTTCGAAATATTTGAGAGAATAATAACGCCTATTCGTTGTAAATGTTACTTTTTATACTAAAACGTGAATGGATGCATGAAGAGGTGAAAGTACTGTGTATGTTAAAAATAGTAGTGAAATCGCGGAGATAAAAAGGAAATGAATTGGTTTACATATACACATAGATGGGTGTCGTAAAGAGGTTGAAGAGTAAGACAATGTAAAGATGAACACAGTGAGGTCAAGCTATGTACGTTCCCTCAGTCTAACTGTTGAGGTTGAATTCTTCTCAGGGTTCCTATCTGCCACCTCTAAGATCTCACTATGTGTACACTAGGCTCTGTGATGTTGTCTGTCTGAGTGTGTCTAGGGGAAAGTAGGTAAGACTATGACTGAGCAGAGACAAACAGAACTGAAAAACTCAATAATATTAAAAGAAGCAAGACTGTTTGTTAAAGTTGGGTTATGTATATAGGGGATATTTTCATATATACAATAATTTATTATTCATGTCCCCGTTTATCTTTTGGGCAGGAATTTCAACCCAAAACAACAAATTATTGGTTACAGTCTGTACATAAATAGTTTTTGGATCTCTGTCCATAAAATTTCACTAACTACAAAAAGTCACTGGAAACAAATACTCTCACAAGTCTGGTTTGAAACTTATTTAAAACTCTATACTTATATCTGAAAGTTTGTAGTTTTAATCATTCTCAGTATGGAAAGTCATAAGTTGTGGCTGTTCTTTTATTTCAGAATATTTGAATAAACTGTCCAGTGCCTGGAATATAGGCACTTATCTTCAGAATAGGTCTGACGTTATTGTAGGCTCCAGAAGAGTGTTGATTCACCACATCTTTCTTGACATGAAGACGTAAAGAATGTCAAGACTAGATGATCTGGCATTGGGACGTCTGAAACGTAGCAGCTTTGTGCATCGGGGAAAAAGACTTAAAAGACAGCATCAAGAAGACCTATCCATGAAGACAACACCACTGAAGCCCACCCTATACCCTGTACCATGGGAGCAGGCCAGCAGTGCCCTCCAAATTAATACATCAGTCAGTGGTCTCACAAGTGGATGTGAGTATAATGATCTGCAAAAACGAACTGCCACATTGAGTATGATCCAAGAAAGCTATCCCGATCAATCATGGATACATGCCTATACAGATGGATCAGCAACAAATGCTGTTAGGAATGGAGGTGCCGGTATCTTTATCTCATATCCTGACAACCACTCTGAGACTAGGCACATTCCCACTGGTAAATTCTGTTCCAACTATACAGCTGAGGTTCAAGCTCTAGAGCAAGCTACACATATGATTTATAACACCAACTCTGCCACCAGGTAGTCATCCTACAAGCTCTCAAGGGTGGTAAACTCCCGCATCTGAGAAATGAACTAAACAAGGTAGCTGCCAAAAAGAGAACCATAATTCAGTGGGTACCATCTCATTGTGGTGTACCCGGAAATGAAAAGGCAGATAAACTTGCAAAAAAGGGAGGAGAATGTGAACAAGAAGATAATGAAGTCACGTACTTTGAGAAAAAGAGAGCTATTCAGACTATCAGAAGAGAACAGAATCAACTCAACAACGACTACCATACTCTTGACCGGCAGGGACAGATAACCATTTTTCGCCTCAGGACAGGGCATAACAAACTGAATAAACACATGCACAAGCTACGATTGTCTGCTTCACCACTGTGCACATGTGGATTAAACGAACAAACTGCTGAGCATGTTCTACAGGATTGCCCTCTGTATGACCAGTTAAGAAAGATATACTGGCCCAATGACTCAACACTAAACTCAAAGCTATATGGAGCTAAAGAGGAATTTCAAATAACAGTCGAATTTCATCATGAGAACTCGTCTGACGGTGTAAACATCAAAGATGCGATCGCAAGAAGAAGAAGAAGAAGTAAAGAATGTAGCTGCATTCAATCTGACGAGCATCCATTCAGAAACGCAGTCTTCTACAGATCTCTTGGAAATATTTATATATCGGGTGATATCGTTCCTGAAACAAGAGCGAAATAGCCTTCCCTGTAGCACTGGTCTAAACTAGATTCATGCCACAACAACACACATTATGGTTAACTGAGTCATACAAGTGGGCTGAACATTTGGCCCCAAACTTTACCTTCATTATATACACAGTCAGGTCTGTGTTTTCATTCTTTTCTTTTCAATAAGTTTCAAAACCACTATCTCTCAAGTAGTGATTTCTTTCCATAACTCAACATGTGAGGATGCAAAAGTCCCATGACCTGTTTATTTCTTTCTTTCAAACAGTCTATGCCTGATTTTGCATACTATTTAAACATGTAAGGCTCTGCAAAAGCCAACCTCCTTTTTGGTCTACTGCTTTAACATTCGCAAAAGTTGGAAAGCCACTAGCCAATATATTTTCTCTTTTTATTTATTGTTCATATAATACCGCATTTGGCATCTACGTAGGTCGGCATGACATAACCTACGTCCTATCATGACTGCTTCTACAATGGCGTCGTACTGGCTTCCATTAGCAAATGTCGCACTCACTTCTGGCACACACACTTGGTGGCCATATATTTAGTACTAACAATGTATAATACGAATAAAATATTCTTTCTTACCCCAAGCAAAGAAATATCACATAATAATACACAAGTGACTAGCAATCAATGGGCACAGAAGATTGCTCTCTCTCGTCCAGACATCAAGGCATTCGGTCACTGAAGCTTTGTGTCTGTTCTCACTGTGTCTTGGGTTCTCACAATTTTCAAAAAGCCGTCTATACTAACTTTGCGTTATATTTTATCCCCCTAACTTACTCTACCCCGACCAATCAAATCACACGTCTAGAAATTTCAATTTTCTCACGCAATCAAATGGATCAGGGTTACAAGTGCGTATGCTAGTCTGGTCGCAATTTTATTTTTACAATATCTTGGTTATTTATGGGGCGATTTTAAATATTAAAAGTGATTATTACACAGACGACTGTCCTCTATCGTCCTACATAGTTTTCTTTTACTTATGTGTCTTAGTTTTCATCTTGTTAATTTGTTCCTTAATTTATGGTGCTCTTATCCCTGAACTAAAATATTAATACAATAAATGTTCTAAGTCCAGATAATTTATTATAAAGAAAGTCTTTATGATATAATAGTAATCACTATCATCGTTTTCTTCAAACCATCCCTTTCATTTGTCGCGAGAGGTTCCTTAATTTATGAAGTATAAGACAACAAGGTGTATCAGGTGATACTAGGATAGTTGCCAGAGAAGAGTCTGGTCTTAAAAGAAATACCCCATTCTCAGAAAAGAGCAATGGTGTATAGAGTTCATAGGTATAAAGTCAGGCTGTAAAGAATTTCTGGCCGAGATAGTAATATTCAGTACCAGAATTCTATGGTGCCCCTCTCAGAATTATACCTATGGGCTGTTATTGTATCTAGGGGATTTAATTAAATTCAAAGTAATTCAAAGCTGACATAAAGTAATAAAACAGTGCACTACAATTTTCTTAATTTTATTTATGTACAGTCATCTGTTTAGTTTTGTTTGTGTAAACACAAACCCTAAAAATAAAAACACACTGATGATGTTGCATGTATCTACACCAAATAAAAGTCAATCACTAAAAATAAAGTCTTTGTTATGTAGCTTTTGAAAATGTCACACTGACTACAATGTTATTGAGATCACTTGAGTTCAAACTATTTCTATGTTATGTAGCTTTTGAGAATGTCACACTGACTAAAGTCTATGTTGCTTCCAGACTAATTTAATCATCACTGTTTTCATCACTACTACTATAACTGGGTGTGGTACGCCAATGCTCTGCGAGTCAGTCTTGTCTAATAGAACTTAACTTCTTCGCTTCCGCCTTTTCCTTGAAGCCAGAATATAAGATGGAGAAGCCCAACACTGAGGGTCCCCACTCTTCCAACTGATGTAGGTACAGGGTGCTTGTTTAAATCATACACCGCTAGGTACAACACCAATGTTCTTCTCTGCTACAAGATGAGTGACAGGATACCTCTGACCCACAATCTCAGATTCAACAGGCTTTTAATTAAACCCATGCAGTCTGCTTCACTGGCAATTGGCGAAGGAGCTGGGTTCTGGCGGTTCAAGAGAAATATTCCAGATTTGTTTCCCCTTTTTATTACAGGTAGCGGGCAAAAGGAAGACAAGCGATTCTATTGGCTGGCTGGGTCAGTTTATGTTTACAAAAATTTCTGTAAAAACACCCTTTCTGCCCGATCTGTCGATCATACAAAACTTCGATAATTTATTCTTCCAGTGTTTCCCAACCGATTCTTTCCATCCATGTCTTGTTTAAACCGGCCATTTGGGCGCTACCATTTAAACACGCTAACCTTTTTCTGCCTCCCTTGTAGCGTTTGCAATCACAGTTGAAACCGGGGAAAACAGTCTTCGCTCTAAGTTATACTGCATGTAATCACTCAAAACTCCTGTGTCCATGCTTCTACAACTAAATCCATGTATCTAATGAAAGTTTACGATTCCTGTTATTTTATTGTGCTCACTGTTCTGAGGGACATAACTTATCTTTTGGCCTGAAGTCACAAGTACACATTCACGTTTGCACAGATTCCATCTAGCAATCCTGCCGCCTACGGTTACTGAGACCGGTTTACAGCTCGTGCAGCGATTGGTAGAAAAAACATTTGTTGACATATTTTGATATAGGTAGGCAATGTAGGCTCTCGTTAATTGCCCTTAGATATTGGTTCAGGACTACGCTACAGATAAGGGATCCAATAATCTCATCACCCTGGAGAAAACATTCGTAGCATATAATATGATTCCTATGGGGAAATGAAATTTTCCTGCACCAAGAAATCAATTCTCCCTTTAAAGATGCCATATATATATATATATATATATATATATATATATATATATATATATATATATATATATATATATATATATATATATATATATATATATATATATATATATATATCAATCCATGTCCGTATCAGTACTTCCAATGGACTGTGATGGGCTGGGCAACTACCAATGTTGCCGTGCCCTCATAATGCTAATTTTATCGCCGTATAGTGAAGTTGGCTGTGCATCAGTCAAATGGTTCGCACTGCACACTCTCCCACTACCTATTTTCCTGGGGTTTCCCCGCAGGTCCTTTATCAAGGGTGGTCGACTAACCACACTCCTATTTTGATCCAGTACCTGGTGTTCCGAACTAAATGATTTAGTAAATCTTGTCGGTATGGGATGTGTTGTATCCCCTCTCTGTACAATACGGAGAGTTGCCATGGTAACTGGTTGTCTGGTAGACCCTTTGTGAGATGATGCCATCCTATCCACTATGTCTACCTTGTTATTTTCAGGCCTACGTCCGCCCCAATGCTTTCCTAGGTCCTGTTGATTTTCCCAACATGTGGGGATTTCTTTGCTACATTGTGCACAGGCAGTCACATACTGAAATATATCTTCAGCAACCCCTGGCCAATAATGTTGCACTGAGGTCCGTTGACAGGTGGTACCAATCTTCTTATGTCCACCGTCTGAATCAACATGTGCTAATTCCATAGCCTTGTCCCTGTAAATAGATGGCAGTACTAACTGGCTATGCCCATTGGGTCCTGTCCCAGCTTTCCTGTAAAGCAATCCATCATTCAAATAAAACTGTCCTTTCTTTGGGGGGTTATGGCTTTTTGGCAGCCTGCCAAAGCAAGGTTTTAATGTGCTATCTTCAGCTTGGGCATTTCTCATCTCTCTCGGATGAATATTGAGTGGTGTTCCCTCCTCCTTCCCAGGGGTTGACCTGACCTGGAGTGTTGCCATTATCACAGGTTTTATGGGTTTCCCTAGGAAAACATATCTCCCTCCTAACACCAGCGGGTAATTAGGATTATCACACACTGCTGCATTGATCACTCCTTCCACATAGCGAGTTTTCACATTGATTCTGGCTATGGGAAGTGTTATGGTGGCTGTATCCTTTAATGCCCCTTGTATCTCCACTTTGTCTGTGGTATACTGCTCAGGGTGCACTAGAGACGCACTCACAACTGAGTCATATTCCAATCCGGAATCATACAGACACTTTACCTTAGTGCCGTTACATATTACTTCTTCACAGATGGAGGGATGATGGAGATCTACCAGACTCGATGTCAGTTCCTTCCTTCCCTTTCCCACTGTTATCATGCATGCATAATCTTTCTGAAAACTGCTGATATGTCTCTCCTGGTTGAATCTTCGCCATTCTGAAGCGCCGTCTATATGCTTCAGCATTTTGTTCATATCGAACAAGCAATGCCTGCTTCAGGGCTTCGTAATCTTCCTGATCCTTTTTTGGCAATTTCAAAAAGACATCGTACGCAATTCCCCGCAAACCTTGCGATAACTTCAAACTCCACTTTTCCTTTTCTAGACCATAAGTAGTCGCTAATCTCTCATATCTGTCTAGATAAGCCTCGATTGCGTCAACTTTGTCCACAAATGGATCCAGATGAAAATTCATGGCTCCATTTGAGGTGCTCTGGCTGGGGCTGTTGTCCAAATGAGGTGAACTACTACCATTGTGGTTGGTAGTTGCCTGAAGTTCAAGCTCTTTTAATCTTAGCTCATGGTCTCTCTCTGCTTGAATCCTTCTTTCCTCAGCCTCTCTCTCTGCTTGAATCCTTCTTTCATCAGCCTCTCTCTCTGCTTGAATCCTTCTTTCCTCAGCCTCTCTCTCTGCTTGAACCCTTCTTTCCTCAGCCTCCAATTGCAGTTTCTTATTCTCTTTCTCAGCTTCCGCTTGCCGTGCTAACTGCTTATCTTCCCTTTCTGTGAATTTATCGCATTCAGTCGTAACATACTGGATCAGAAGATCACCAGTCATCCCAAGCTCTTTCCCCACTTGCAGTGTTGCTGACCTGAACTTTACTAAATCTGCCATGGCAATGTTGTAATTTAGTTGCAACCAATACAAAGTAAAAAAAAAATTTTTGCCAATATAATTAGTCACTTAATCAAATTAATTTCTTAATTAATTAATTAATGACTGATTTCGCGTCACATGTACCACACCTTAATTTGTACTCAATGGTACTCAAAATCTATTTCTAATCCTGCCCTACCAAAATTTTACTATCAAAAATTTCCCACTTGACAGCACTAAAAGGTAACAGCAGGCTCAGAATATACAGGAACAATCCCAGACGAGCGTCCCAGTGTCGCGAGAGGTTTCTTAATTATGAAGAATAAGACAACCAGGTGTATCAGGTGATACTAGGATAGTTGCCAGAGAAGAGTCTGGTCTTAAAAGAAATACCCCATTCTCAGAAAAGAGCAATGGTGTATAGAGTTCATAGGTATAAAGTCAGGCTGTAAAGAATTTCTGGCCGAGATAGTAATATTCAGTACCAGAATTCTATGGTGCCCCTCTCAGAATTATACCTATGGGCTGTTATTGTATCTAGGGGATTTAATTAAATTCAAAGTAATTCAAAGCTGACATAAAGTAATAAAACAGTGCACTACAATTTTCTTAATTTTATTTATGTACAGTCATCTGTTTAGTTTTGTTTGTGTAAACACAAACCCTAAAAATAAAAACACACTGATGATGTTGCATGTATCTACACCAAATAAAAGTCAATCACTAAAAATAAAGTCTTTGTTATGTAGCTTTTGAAAATGTCACACTGACTACAATGTTATTGAGATCACTTGAGTTCAAACTATTTCTATGTTATGTAGCTTTTGAGAATGTCACACTGACTAAAGTCTATGTTGCTTCCAGACTAATTTAATCATCACTGTTTTCATCACTACTACTATAACTGGGTGTGGTACGCCAATGCTCTGCGAGTCAGTCTTGTCTAATAGAACTTAACTTCTTCGCTTCCGCCTTTTCCTTGAAGCCAGAATATAAGATGGAGAAGCCCAACACTGAGGGTCCCCACTCTTCCAACTGATGTAGGTACAGGGTGCTTGTTTAAATCATACACCGCTAGGTACAACACCAATGTTCTTCTCTGCTACAAGATGAGTGACAGGATACCTCTGACCCACAATCTCAGATTCAACAGGCTTTTAATTAAACCCATGCAGTCTGCTTCACTGGCAATTGGCGAAGGAGCTGGGTTCTGGCGGTTCAAGAGAAATATTCCAGATTTGTTTCCCCTTTTTATTACAGGTAGCGGGCAAAAGGAAGACAAGCGATTCTATTGGCTGGCTGGGTCAGTTTATGTTTACAAAAATTTCTGTAAAACCACCCTTTCTGCCCGATCTGTCGATCATACAAAACTTCGATAATTTATTCTTCCAGTGTTTCCCAACCGATTCTTTCCATCCATGTCTTGTTTAAACCGGCCATTTGGGCGCTACCATTTAAACACGCTAACCTTTTTCTGCCTCCCTTGTAGCGTTTGCAATCACAGTTGAAACCGGGGAAAACAGTCTTCGCTCTAAGTTATACTGCATGTAATCACTCAAAACTCCTGTGTCCATGCTTCTACAACTAAATCCATGTATCTAATGAAAGTTTACGATTCCTGGTATTTTACTGTGCTCACTGTTCTGAGGGACATAACTTATCTTTTGGCCTGAAGTCACAAGTACACATTCACGTTTGCACAGATTCCATCTAGCAATCCTGCCGCCTACGGTTACTGAGACCGGTTTACAGCTCGTGCAGCGATTGGTAGAAAACATTTGTTGACATATTTTGATATAGGTAGGCAATGTAGGCTCTCGTTAATTGACATATTTCTTCCCCTATAGATATAGGTAAAGCGGTCAATTAATTGTAGTTTGCTCTGTGTTAGGGGATGGGGACTTACCCGTTTAAAATTCAAAATTGCGATGGCCCTAGTAGATATAGTTATTAATAGGTTCACTGTTTATTTTTTTAGTGGTACGGTTTGCCCCTGTCCTAGGCAAATATTCAAATCTAATAGTGGTGGGGTTTATTGGTTGAAACTGTACGATACTTGAGATTTGAAAGAGGAATTTATTGAGCGGGGTGTAAAACGGATGGATTTTACTACAATGGAGGAGAAAACATATAAAACATATAAGGTATTTACACACTTATTCTGAGTCAGACGAGTCTAACATATTGATGACTATTCTCGGCTGAACGAACGACAGTCCATCTTTTTTTCCAATAGTCATTTTCCTCTTTTAAGACATGGTCTTCACATTTATACCAATAATCTTTGTCTATCTGCGAGAGGGCGGCATATGTTAGTTCTTTCATATTGCATAGTTTGAAAGTTTTATTTTCAGCTGCCACCTGTCCTTTAACTTTTGCCCAAACGAGTTCAATTGGGTTTAAATGTGAATGATAAGGTGGCAGTCTCAAACACATATGACCATGCTGTTGAATAAACTTGTCTATATGGAATATCGTGGTCTTTTGTGATTTCTTAACAAGGGACAGTAATTCAGGTTTCAGAAACCTTTCGTTAAATGGAATGTCTTCTTTTCTGAGCCAGATCTTTATAACATCTTTTGTACTCGAAGATGTCGGGATTTTGTCTTCTTCTGCCACAGCGTTGTGGTATGATGCGTTGTCCATTATCAGACAGGATGGTCAGTCTCGGGACGGAAGAAGAGTATTTTCAATCCACTCTCTAAATATGTTACCGTTCATCTCCGTATGATAGTCCCGGTTGTCCGAATAATTGGAAGTGAAAATAAGTTCAGCATTTTTCACTAGCCCATTATGTCTGCTGCCTGCATGTGCCATTATCAGACGTTGTCTTTTTCCACTGGGTACACATCTTTTAATCGTTCCATCTGATAACTGCCATTCCTTTTCACTTGTGTGGTGAGCATTGATCCAAGTTTCATCCACATACACAATATCATAATCTTGATTACGCATTTCCCGTACTTCACGTAAATATTTACTTCTCATAGATACTAAGTGCGGCTTCTCGCAGATGACGATTCTTCCACTAGCGTACTTCCTAAACGTAAAGCCAATGCATCTAACAGTTCTCCATAATGTTGATTTCGACACATCAATGTCATTGTGTGTTCTCAGCCGAATTTTCAGTTTTCTTAGTGTCACAGTTTCTTTGGAATTGAACATTCTACAAATCTCTCTTCTAATCACATCCCTGTCAAAACTATCTACTACTTCCTTTCTTCCTTGCGTCCTGGTATTGATTGAACTGAAAATTCCATTAGCTTTGAGTAATTGATGAAATGAGCGTTTACTTAATCCCAAAGCGTGAATAGTTCTCTTTTCAGGATTTGAGAGACTCCGATACAGTTTACCACGCTTAGCTTCTCTGCAGAAATATTTATACATCTTCACTGCCATTGTATGCAGTGTAATGAACTTGACTTTCATACCCATTGTATTACAGACCTAGAATACCGCAAGATACGCCTATGCACTGGAATACACAATCAGTAGAACGGTAACTGAACACACCGGAAGGATCAATGTAATGTTCAAAACAGTGCGGTAGTGAGCTGAAACACGGGGAAAATCACGTGAAATACGTTCAAGATGTTAAATCGAAATAGCTCACAAATATGAAGGGGTAAGCCCTGTCAATACACGGTTGGACTAGGAGGTGGTCGATTTTATATACTTTAAATAAAGAAAATTTAAAACCATAAGTTTGTTAACGAGGAAAAAAATGTTCCCCTCGGGACATAGCGATCATTAGGTCATATGCAAAGTTGCAACAATTACGATCAAGTGGTTGCAGAGATATTGAATATTAAACAGCGGCAAACATTGTGAAACGCACTATAATTTCGTGAAAGAATAAAAAAAAAAAAACCAAAGTATTTGTTTTATATAACACCCACGCCGCGCAAGTTGCACACCGTGCGTTGCGCACGTTTTTTTCTGGCGCGAGTTACTATTTTGAGTGAGACCGACCGACGTAACATACATCGGTAATTATGTTAGTTGGGATGGGATGGGACAAGGAGGGATAAATACTTTTTTGTTGTTTCTCAAGGGCCTAATGTGTTAGACCTGAGGTGCAATGTCTTTAATGGTGATAAGATAACACACTCTAAAAGATAAACCTGGGACTGATAATTTTGTTTTTTAAAAACTCACAAACTAGAAAGGTGATTACGGCATATGGCGCTGTGGGGAAGAAGGGTATTTGTTCCGTTTTACAAAAATTCATATTTGTTTTAAATGAGTGAGAAAAAAGTACTGCAACCGAAACTACCAATACAAGAGCACGTGAATGCCTGAGACAGGCTTCCTGCAAAGGGAGGGGGGCATGGTGCAGTAGTGGTTCCATTCTCTGTAAGGAGCAACAAGGAACATGATGATGAAAACCATATGAACTTTGACCTTTGATTGGCTCGTGCTGTTCTTACACTCGGATCTTTTCGACTGGATATTCTGTCCTCACTGGAAAGAAGTGACAGAGGCATCGGATATTTCCATTGATGGGTCGTATTATTTTTAATCAGTTATACGTAGTTAATTTGGCTCTTTCTTTGTCTTCTGATTTTGTTTGTTTGTCCCTGACGACGATCTTATAACCTTAATGTGGGAATTGTCTTTCTCTTTTGTCCCAGTATAGACTCATTATCTGTTTTATTCCCTGCCCCATCTCCCGTTATTACATGTTTGATTTTTGAAAATTTTAATTGTCTTAAACATGCAGGTTACTTTATACTGTACTTCGCTTTTCGGATCGCTAAATTGTGTTCGTTTTCCTTGACAAATAGTTGCTAGTTTTATGTCTACATTAACAACACCGACATTCATGTATGCCTCGAAAGCCAGACCACGATATCTACATTACCTTTTGGGGTGAAGAAAAAAAGGTAACATTCCAGGAAGTCGAATTCAGACCAACACTATAACACACCTGATTATAATACACAAGATTATATTAAAAAAATGATAGATAAAACTTTAATCCAGGGTGGTCTAAACAATAGCAGAAGGGCAGGCTGTGTTATCCCTGCTAAGATACAAACATTTGTGATAAGAGACAAATGCCAGACACTTCGTGTAAGATTTTGCGCCAGTTTCCGTTCTTAGAAGAGGGCTACCTGGTGTTTCATTTGAAGGCTTGAGTAGTTGTTATCGCAACAATAACTCACAGAGCGCCGTGTTCTCTGGTTGCAGATGTTTGTTAACCTTTTCGATGTTTAGACAACAGTCCGCCACAGAAGAGGGTCCAGATATGGCTGACCATTTTCTCGCCACGGTCTGGCTGATTGAGATCAAGTCAGTTGCCATCACCACAGGGAAGGCGTGTGCGATGGGTCACCGTCTTTAGTGTTGCATTGTAAGAAAAAGTTCATTGTGAACCCTAGGCAAAGGGTTTATTCTGTCTGTAGCAATACCTATTATTTATATTTTCAGAAGGTAAGAGATTCCGGCTTAATCAGGACAAAGAAGCAAAACGTCACCATTTTAATTTTCGCATACTGCAAGGTCTGCGACTCGAAAACTGCTAGCTTTGACAGTGTGTGAAACATAGTTTTGAGCTGGGACACCACACGAAGTACGGCCGCCAACTGAGCAAAGTGTAGAAGTTTATTGCTGCCATGCAAGACGCCACCAGCCGTGACGGTCACTGACTTCTTTGGCAGCCAACGGTTAAGGATCCCGGAAGAGGAAATAAATTTGCCCCGTGTAGTTCCCGGGGGGTCTTGAAGGGAAGGAGACAAATGCATAATAGGATTACTGTTGTAGTGGGTTTGATGGTATTGTATGATGGTGATATTACTAAATGTAATGTATGAGGCCAGCTGTGAAGGCTCCTGAGATAAAATGTAGTTGTGAATTGTCAGAAGGCCTTTCTTGCTACCACTACGACCTCACACTCAATTTTTTTTTCTTAATAAATGTAGCTATGTAAAATGTCTAGGGTAATGATGTGTAATGTGGTGTGATAGTTATAGATACACCCACAGATATTTAAGCAGACTAATAATATTTAACAAATATTATAATACACTGAACTAACTCAAGAGTGTAAATTTTTTGATAGAATTATATTACATTTATTTGTTCTGGATCAAGTTTTATGTTGACCAGAACTTTTTTTTTTTTTTTTTTTTTTTTTTTTTTTTTCCGTACGCCCGCTAATACTCGAGGCGAAATCTCAGGTTATTATATTTATGTCTAACCTGACATTGATTTTACGTGAGTATCCCTTTATTTCTTGTACAGAGACAGGTGTCCCTCGCCATTCAGGCAAATACTCGCCGATTTCGGAGGTACCCATTGCAGCTGGGTCGGCTCAGGAGCCGCCAGTCCCTGGTCGACGACACTCCTTCAAATGTTCTCGCCAGGTCTCGAGTTAATCCAGTCCAAATCCCGGTCGACGAAAAATCCTCAAATGCCGTCGCCCGGGTTTGATCCTGTATCACCCGGTCGCCAGAGCGGTGTTGTAACCACTACGCTAGCGCGGCTCCCTAGAACTTTTTTTTTTTTTTTAAAAAAAAAAAAGGATTTAAAAATTATTTAAGAAATGCATGGAATGTTACATAATAAATGCAAGAGTGTACATATATAAGTACTAGACTAGTTAGTTTTATTAAAATGTTCTATTAGTCATCTACTTGGGAGGATAGTTAATGCTTGTGCTGTTGGGGTGGCCTCATCACACCTGTCTATATTGACTACACAGTGTCCAGTAAATTGCAGGAATTTTATGGGGTATTAGTAACTAAAAGGCGTTGGTGAACTTCCAGCAGACCAGAGGCTCACTCATCTTGCATATGTAGCTCTGGTGCTGAAATCTGGTGTTCCCACCTCTCCGTGCTGGCGGGCAATAATAGTGGTCTCTGTCACAACGTACTGCACAGATACACTCGAGTAAAATCACCAACTGAATGGACACCGCCTTGTTGACAACTGAAACTCACAGCTCTGCAATCAAAGTATTGGCTATGTGTCAAAATTCTATTCTCTACCCACGTCTGGACACAACACGGACACAACAACCACATCATACAGACAGGTCAGATCTCTCTGACCAAACAGCACATTTACCATGGTGGTTTTACATCAGATAGGTCCTCCCAGACTATAGATTCTGAAAAATATTTATTAGTTTCCTTCCCTAAAAGTGGATAGGTAATATGTTTCATTATTCTCAACACTTGGTCTGTCTTTCCTAACCCTTGCTGGAGTTTATGTATATTGTTGGTCCCTAGACCCTGACTTGGGCGGGGGGTCTAGAGCAAATCCCTACTTGTTTGTAAGGCTAGATTATGATATGGCAGTATCAAATCACTCGAACATTAAACAATATTCAAAATATACAAAGAAGTAATTTCAATCTTACCAGATTATGAATAAAGAACACAGAAATGCTAGCAAAACTCAGCTGAGCTGCTGGCTATAGTATGGCGTCCCTGAATTTATTTCACTTTCTTTCATTTGGAAATCACCACACTTTAAAATACTGTGTCTATCATCGAACAACTATTGAGGAATGGCCCCAATTGCGCGTCTGAGCGCCGATAAAATGATTGTCTGTGGCCAATCACTGCCTAGGTTTATTTCAAATTCAAATTTCCTACCCTAAAGTCATTTCAGTCATGCTTCAGTCAAGTATGGATGTTTATCTGTTAGTCTGTCCGTCTCTACTTGTTTTTTTCAAAAACGTACTTGATTTTTGAACCAACCTTTCTCTCCCCTCCAAAATTTTGTCGTTAAAAGTTATATTTAGACACAGCTCCCACCAATGTCCCTTCGCTTCCCTACTAAGTTGATTTGAACACCTGCGTCTCAAGGTCGTGTTTTTTTTTTTGCAAATAGCTGCTCTGGTCTGCACCAATCCACCCCCACTTCATGGGTTAAATGCTTTCTTGCCTCATTCTTCACTGTTTGTCGTCTATCACGCCCATGGCGACCGTTGCCTCAATTGGCTGTGTGTGGTGTACCCGGAAACGGGGCCTCCCAGTACTGAGGCAAAGTGAAGTCCCCGATGTCACTTATCGGTGCAGAATTGAGAGAGATGGCTGAGCATCACAATCCCTCCTGTGTTGCAGCATGATGAGAACCCAGCATTGCACACTGAGCTTGGGGGGGATCACTTGGGCACCAGACTTAATACTGGCTCTTGACTGGATGGCCGCATGCAGGAGATTTCTACAATGGAGGGTTGGCAGGTGGTGGGTATCGGGAAGTGGCTCTGTGCAGGACGTGAGGATTCCTTGGGAGAGCCCAGAACCAGAGCACAGCATTGTGCAAGCTCTGCATAGTTGGAGAGCCCCCTGGATGACGGGGAATGCACAGTGTGCTACCCCACCTATCCCCAACTGCTAACTTAGAACCAGAAGTGGGGTCCTCTGTATGCGTGCCAGGCCAGGATAAAATGCCTGGGAAAGAGACTGGAGCTCAGAACTCCCTAACTCAAAGTTGCAGGATGGCAGAAAAGCCACGGGAAAGACAGGGCTATTTTGAAGATAACGCAACCATATTTTCACCATACGAGCTCGGACGCCGCCTCGGTAAACAAGGTCCGCGCAGAGCAGTGACACCCCCAGGCTGCTTGCGAATAGTCTACTACTGGGAACATAAACAGATTAGGGATGAGCCCACTCTCCCGTTGAACAGGTGCTAAAGTCGTAGATACTGGGCCAGAAGGCGCACCGGAAACCACAGTATCATGCAACTCGCTTTTTTTTTTCTATGGAGAGTACACCGTCAAATAAATCTCGTTCTGGTGCTCGCCCTGTGGAGCTCCACCAGGCAGGTGCAGTGCCGGGCTCTGAGCCTCGACAGAGCCCACCCTCAGCTACTGGAGGACCCTCTAGACCGTCTTGTGGAGTCAACAGACGGCGGAGGAGAACTACTGACCAAAACAAAACAGAAAAAAGAGAAACCCAGAGTGCCACTTGTCATGATGCACTGGAATGCAGAGGGAGTGAACAGCAAGCAGGCTGGATACAGCAAAAAGACAGAGCTGGAAAACATCTTGTATGAGAAGCAAGTCAGTGTTTGCTGTATCCAAGAGACTCACTTGAAAGCAGATCAAACCTTTAAAATAAGGGGATATCAATGCTTCAGATCCGACAGACAAGATAGACGAAAAGGAGGAGTACTTACTCTTGTAAGGAATAACATTCCTGCACACGAAAGGAAAACCTTCATGGATGGAGCAGAATATCAGCTGCTGCAGATAAAGGTAGACAAGATGGAAATAGAACTCCTGAACTATTACTGTCCGAACAACAAACCCCTGAGTCTCAGCTCTATGCAGGTACCAGCCACCAACTTTATAGCAGTTGGAGACTTTAATAGCCACTCCCAGAGCTGGGGCTATAACCATCTGGATCACAGAGGTGAAGAGGCTGAAACTTGGCAAGATGATCACTCCCTAATCCTAGTCAATAATGCCACAGATACTCCTACCTTCTACTCCAGAGGATGGCACACAACCTCAACACCAGATCTTGCCTTCTCCACACCAGATATAGCTGGATCTATTAGTAGAGAAGTAGGAGACCAACTAGGGGGAAGCGACCATCGCCCAATCTTTCTTACTGTCCAGAGTGCAACCCTCAGTACAGGCCCAGCCATTACAAGATGGAACTACAAAAAAGCCAACTGGGGTTTATTCAGGCATCAGGTGAACACGCTGCTGTCTACCCTCAAGGTACAGAACAGAGACATTAATGAAGTGGTAAAAGACTTCAACAGATGCATACTACAAGCTGCAAAAGAAACCATTCCCAAAGGATGCCGGCGTAACTACATACCATACTGGTCCAGCACACTCCAAGAACGTCAGGAAGCTATGGACAAGGCTAGAAAGGACGCAGAGTCTCAGCCTTCACTTGAAACTCACAACAAATGGAAAAAGGCTGTAGCAGAGTTTCAGAGAACAAAGCTAGAAGAAAAGCGGAAAAGCTGGAGAACTAAAACGGCATCGCTGAACCTTGAGAAAGACGGCAGGAAACTTTGGAGATTAGTCAAGTCTCTAAATGAAGAGCATTCCTCACCAAGGCAGACTATCACATTGGATGAAGGTGGCAAACTTTTCAGAGGAAAACAAGCTGCAGACTTGTTTGCTAGAAGATACAGCTCAGAAAGCAACTTACCCATTAACATAGACCATCAGAGAGAGATAAGAAAAGAAATACTGGCAACCATGGGACAGACAGATACTCCTGCCCCAATGAGGGAACCCATCACACTAGGAGAACTACAGAAGGCTATTTCCAAGCTTAAGTTTCAAAAGTCACCCGGCCCAGACAAAATCAGCAACGAAATGCTAGTAAATCTGAGCTCAGCAGCAAAGACAAAACTGCTTGAGATATTCAACCACAGCTGGTTGAAAGGAACGGTACCCCAAGTATGGAGAGAAGCCATCACAATACCCATACTAAAGAAAGGGAAATGTAAGACCGAGGCTGCAAGTTACCGGCCAATCAGTCTCACAAGCTGTGTTGGGAAGACTATGGAGCGAATAGTCAACCACAGATTGAAATGGTATTTAGAGTCTGAGCAGATCCTGGTGCCGGAACAAGCTGGATTTAGAGAATGCTACAGTATAGAAGACCAAGTTACTTACTTGTCTCAAGCAATAGAAGATGCTTTCCAGGAGAAGAAAAAGGTCCTAACGATCTGGGTCGACTTCAAGCAGGCCTTTGACAAGGTGTGGAAAGATGGCCTCATTGCAAAACTTAGGAGAAATGGAATCCAAGGCAACATGATGAAATGGATCCAGTCATACTTGCATAACAGGAGAACTAGAGTCACTCTTGACGGTCTGCAGAGCAGAAAAGTGTTGCTCCATCAGGGGGTACCTCAAGGAGGAGTAATTTCCCCAACACTCTTCCTTGTTTACATCAATGACCTGGTGAAAGATCTCCCTGCAGGAGTTAAAGCTGCCTTATATGCAGATGACCTAGTACTCTGGTGCGCTGATGAAAATGTCACCACAGCAAATTATAGAATGCAGCGGGCAGCAGACATGCTAGTGTCATGGGCAGAGAAATGGCTTATCACAATAAACACAGACAAAACCTCCACAACACTGTTCTCCCTCGCCCCCAAGGACAAATCAGCTAACATACACCTAGGGACAACCGTGATCAAGGAAGAAAGCTACCCCACCTATCTTGGGGTGACATTTGACCAAAGGCTTACATGGAATAAGCATATTGAAAATGCAGAAGGAAAGGCCCGAAGACGACTAGGCATACTCAGAAAATTAGCAGGTACCAACTGGGGAGCAAATGAACGAAATCTAAAGAAGATTTATAATGGAGTAATAAGACCACACTTAGAGTTTAGCTCAGCAGCATGGTCATCAGCTGCTAACTCACATCTGCAGTCTTTGGACAAGGTGCAAAATCAAGCTCTCAGGCTCATTACAGGGGCCATGAAAACTACACCAATAACAGAGATGCAGAAGGTTGCTGGATTACAGACATTGTCCCATAGAAGAGACACAAAAAAACCATGATCCAGATGGAAAAGTACAACAGTATGCCAATGCACCCAATGAAGGCAAGACTAGATGATCTGGCATTGGGACGTCTAAAGCGTAGCAGCTTTGTGCATCGGGGGAAAAGACTTATAAGACAGCATCAAGAAGACCTATCCATGAAGACAACACCACTGAAGCCCACCCTATACCCTGTACCATGGGAGCAGGCCAGCAGTGCCCTCCAAATTAATACAACAGTCAGTGGTCTCACAAGTGGATGTGAGTATAATGATCTGCAAAAACGAACTGCTACATTGAGTATGATCCAAGAAAGCTATCCCGATCAATCATGGATACATGCCTATACAGATGGATCAGCAACTAATGCTGTTAGGAATGGAGGTGCCGGTATCTTTATCTCATATCCTGACAACCACTATGAGACTAGGCACATTCCCACTGGTAAATTCTGTTCCAACTATACAGCTGAGGTTCAAGCTCTAGAGCAAGCTGCAAATATGATTTATAACACCAACTCTGACTGCCACCAGGTAGTCATCCTCACAGATGCACTGTCTGTCCTGCAAGCTCTCAAGGGTGGTAAACTCCCGCATCTGAGAAATGAAACTAAACAAGGTAGCTGCCAAAAAGAGAACCATACTTCAGTGGGTACCATCTCATTGTGGTGTACCCGGAAATGAAAAGGCAGATAAACTTGCAAAAAAGGGAGGAGAATGTGAACAAGAAGATAATGAAGTCACATACTTTGAGAAAAAGAGAGCTATCCAGACTATCAGAAGAGAACAGAACCAACCCAAAGACGACTATCACACTCTCGACCGGCAGGGACAGACAACTATTTTTCGACTCAGGACAGGGCATAACAAACTGAATAAACACATGCACAAGCTACGATTGTCTGCTTCACCACTGTGCACATGTGGATTAAACGAACAAACTGCTGAGCATGTTCTACAGGACTGTCCTCTGTATGACCAGTTAAGAAAGATATACTGGCCCAATGACTCAACACTAAACTCAAAGCTATATGGAGTTAAAGAGGAACTTCAAACAACAGTCGAATTCATCATGAGAACTCGTCTGACGGTGTAATCATCAAAGATGCGATCGCAAGAAGAAGAAGAAGAAGCGTCTCCTTAGCCTTTCTAGTCTCACGCAATCTTTCCAGTCATATTTTTTCCTTTTTATCCGCCGTTCCCCTCCTGTCTAGCAAGTCAATTTTTATGGCGGGTGATGACCCGCGGTCTGGGCGATCATGTACTATCAGCAGCCTACGCATTATGTTTTTATCCTTACATGTTATCTTTGGAGGTATTTTACCGTTGTATCTCTGTCAATTTCACTACAACTGTTGCCGAAGGCATGTCGTAACAGGCCACTAATATACGATTGTTCATGTGGCTGGCTACTTCACCATGTATAACAAATGGCTACAGGAGCTACCACTTTAAGAGCGCAGAAATACTTTGATGTAGGCATCCTGCAAGGGGATTAGCGTCAGTTGTAGCTCCATATTTCGTAAGGAGCGTAAGGAAAAATTGAAGAAGAAACACAAGTTTAGTTTGTATACGAACAATGTAAATATCGTTAGTTCTGTTGTGCAGACGATGGGCTGTAGCAGGAGAAGAAACTTCAATCAGCAAATAAAATAAATACAAAGCTACAGTGGCAGCATGCAATTGTTTTCGCCTGACTCGGCTGTCCAAAACTGGCTTACTTTAAGAAAAAAAAAAAAAAAGAAGTACGCTACTAAATAATGTAGTGAAATATTCCGACAATTATCGTTAACAACCACAGCAGCAAGAATAACGCATGACCATCGCGCATTTGAAGTTTTTTGGCGTCTGTAATACTTATAGTGGGAAGGAGCTCCTGATTACACTGGCTAACAAAAAAAAAATTTTTTTTTCTTTCTCTGACATTTCTACGTTTTTCTGGTCAATTTTAATGCGCTGTTTTTAAATCTGCAAACCGTTTTTCTCTATCAGGTCAGGATCTCTAGAAATACACAATTTAAATTTTTTAACAACCATACAGTATTACAACATCATTCGTACAAGAAGTATAACAGTTATGTAGGCTTGAAATTCTTTATAGTCGACTTTCGTCGGTGAATGGCATGTGGTACATCGCGATGAAGCATCCAACAATAATTGGCAAGCATGGTCACACTCCACCGTCCTTGATAACGTGACTCCATTACGGCGATATGTTGATGGAATCGTTCTCCGTGTTCATCGCTGACTTCGCCAAGGTTGTCAGGGGAAAAAGTCAAGATGCGAATCGAGCAAATGGATTTTGAGGGACATGTTACAGCCCATAATTCTGTATGCATCTATGCACTGCTTAACAATATGAACATAGTCGACAGATTTGTGATTTACCAGAAAGTTATCGACGATCGATTTGAATGCCATCCATGCGCGAAGTTCACTACCATGTAACAAGTTCTCGAATTGTTTGTCTGCAATAACTTTCCTAATCTGAGGTCCTACAAAGATCCCTTCCTTTATCTTTGCATCGCTAAGTTGCGGAACCTTTTCTCGAAGATAAGTGCAAGCTTTGCTCGTTTTATCTAACGCTTTTACGAAATTCTTCATGAGCCCCAACTTTATATGTAACGGTGGTAAAATGATGCTGTCTTTGTTAACTAATGGCTCGTGTATTAAATTTTTATGCCAGAGCTGCATACGATCCCTGATAGGCCACAGCTTTCTTGCATAATGTTCCTGTCTGTTGCGGCTGTCCCATTCACATAGGAAGCAACAAAATTTAGTATACCCAGTCTGCATGCCCGTGAGAATTGCAATGACCTTTAGGTCTCCACAAATCCGCCATTGGTAGTCATTGTACTTTATTTTTGCCAAAAGTATAGCCATATTGTCATAAGTTTCTTTCATATGAACAGAGTAGGCGACTGGAATTGATGAAAATAAATTTCCATTGTGCAATAATACGGCTTTTAGACTAGTCTTGGAAGAGTCGATGAAAAGTCGCCATTCGTTGACTATGTGCTCATGACCGAGGTGCACCATTAGACCGTTTACATCTTTGCAATAGCAAATGTCATCATCCATCTCAAAGTATTGAACAAGTTCTCTGTGTCTATGACGAAATTTAGATATCGGAGTATTGGGCGCTTAAAAGATTCCATTCTTTGTGTCGCGAACCGAGCAATTCCGCTTGTCCTTTGGTAAGAGCGAGATCACGTATTAGATCTGAAAGTTCTGAATGGTTAATTAAGTGAACACCATCATTCACCGGTATATAATCCGAGTCAGAATTAGTTTCTAAAGCAGGTAAACTATCACTTTCTGACGGTTCATTCACGTCCAACGAATATTGTTCTAGTGGAACTGGGATCGGACACGTGATTGGATCATGAGGCACTGGTTTCGAAACCGATTCAATATTTGGATAAACCACAGACTTTCTAGTTTTAAAAGTTAAACCATGGATATTTGTGAAGCAGAAGTAACAATCAGTAGCGTGATTTGTCGGTTCACGCCATTTTACTGGCACTCCAAAAGGCATCGACTTATGCTTCGGCGATTTTCGTAACCAACCTGCCAATGTATTTGCACAAGTCGAACAAACTGCATTTGGCTTCCAAGATTTATTTGCATCATCAACTTTTGAATCGAATTAATGTTTATATGCTTTCTTTAGTAATGGTGTAAAGTTTTTCTGGTGAACACGATCGGTAAAATATCCGCACACGTAACAGAACAGATCAGCCGAATTTCTACAACTTCTAGAAGCCATATTTCGCTCAGAATTATTTCAAAATACAGTAACTATTTGAAAAATAGCGTAACATATGTCATGCATCTTTTAGCAGTATAAAAAGTAGAATTATTTTGCATTTATTAATTTTTATAAGTTATGTAGTAAAAATGAAACGGAGCAAATAACGGTTTCCCAAAAATATATTTATTCACAAATATCTTAAGAACCCGATGTGATAGAGATAAACGGATTTCAGATTTGAAATCAGCGCAAGAAACTGACATAAGAACACTTATTCTTATATAAGAAAGAAAAATGTTGTTTGTCAGTGTTATCAGAACCTGAGAACCCACCGCCGGTTATCTGCGCCACTGCATTTATCTTTAGTTTGCTGTCTGCCGCTTCATATCAGATACTGGGTCACCCGTTGAGAAACTCACATGTGATAGATTTAGCTTTCTTCTTCTTCTTGCGTTCGCATCTTTGATGATTACACCGTCAGACGAGTTCTCATGATGAATTCGACTGTTGTTTGAAGTTCCTCTTTAACTCCATATAGCTTTGAGTTTAGTGTTGAGTTATTGGGCCAGTATATCTTTCGTATCTGGTCATACAGAGGACAGTCCTGTAGAACATGCTCAGCAGTTTGTTCGTTTAATCCACATGTGCACAGTGGTGAAGCAGACAATCGTAGCTTGTGCATGTGTTTATTCAGTTTGTTATGCCCTGTCCTGAGTCGAAAAATAGTTATCTGTCCCTGCCGGTCGAGAGTGTGATAGTCGTCTTTGGGTTGGTTCTGTTCTCTTCTGATAGTCTGGATAGCTCTCTTTTTCTCAAAGTATGTGACTTCATTATCTTCTTGTTCACATTCTCCTCCCTTTTTTGCAAGTTTATCTGCCTTTTCATTTCCGGGTACACCACAATGAGATGGTACCCACTGAAGTATGGTTCTCTTTTTGGCAGCTACCTTGTTTAGTTCATTTCTCAGATGCGGGAGTTTACCACCCTTGAGAGCTTGCAGGACAGACAGTGCATCTGTGAGGATGACTACCTGGTGGCAGTCAGAGTTGGTGTTATAAATCATATTTGCAGCTTGCTCTAGAGCTTGAACCTCAGCTGTATAGTTGGAACAGAATTTACCAGTGGGAATGTGCCTAGTCTCATAGTGGTTGTCAGGATATGAGATAAAGATACCGGCACCTCCATTCCTAACAGCATTAGTTGCTGATCCATCTGTATAGGCATGTATCCATGATTGATCGGGATAGCTTTCTTGGATCATACTCAATGTAGCAGTTCGTTTTTGCAGATCATTATACTCACATCCACTTGTGAGACCACTGACTGATGTATTAATTTGGAGGGCACTGCTGGCCTGCTCCCATGGTACAGGGTATAGGGTGGGCTTCAGTGGTGTTGTCTTCATGGATAGGTCTTCTTGATGCTGTCTTATAAGTCTTTTCCCCCGATGCACAAAGCTGCTACGCTTTAGACGTCCCAAAGCCAGATCATCTAGTCTAGCCTTCATTGGGTGCATTGGCATACTGTTGTACTTTTCCATCTGGATCATGGTTTTTTGTGTCTCTTCTATGGGACAATGTCTGTAATCCAGCAACCTTCTGCATCTCTGTTATTGGTGTAGTTTTCATGGCTCCTGTAATGAGCCTGAGAGCTTGATTTTGCACCTTGTCCAAAGACTGCAGATGTGAGTTAGCAGCTGATGACCATGCTGCTGAGCTAAACTCTAAGTGTGGTCTTATTACTCCATTATAAATCTTCTTTAGATTTCGTTCATTTGCTCCCCAGTTGGTACCTGCTAATTTTCTGAGTATGCCTAGTCGTCTTCGGGCCTTTCCTTCTGCATTTTCAATATGCTTATTCCATGTAAGCCTTTGGTCAAATGTCACCCCAAGATAGGTGGGGTAGCTTTCTTCCTTGATCACGGTTGTCCCTAGGTGTATGTTAGCTGATTTGTCCTTGGGGGCGAGGGAGAACAGTGTTGTGGAGGTTTTGTCTGTGTTTATTGTGATAAGCCATTTCTCTGCCCATGACACTAGCATGTCTGCTGCCCGCTGCATTCTATAATTTGCTGTGGTGACATTTTCATCAGCGCACCAGAGTACTAGGTCATCTGCATATAAGGCAGCTTTAACTCCTGCAGGGAGATCTTTCACCAGGTCATTGATGTAAACAAGGAAGAGTGTTGGGGAAATTACTCCTCCTTGAGGTACCCCCTGATGGAGCAACACTTTTCTGCTCTGCAGACCGTCAAGAGTGACTCTAGTTCTCCTGTTATGCAAGTATGACTGGATCCATTTCATCATGTTGCCTTGGATTCCACTTCTCCTAAGTTTTGCAATGAGGCCATCTTTCCACACCTTGTCAAGGGCCTGCTTGAAGTCGACCCAGATCGTTAGGACCTTTTTCTTCTCCTGGAAGGCATCTTCTATTGCTTGAGACAAGTAAGTAACTTGGTCTTCTATACTGTAGCATTCTCTAAATCCAGCTTGTTCCGGCACCAGGATCTGCTCAGACTCTAGATACCATTTCAATCTGTGGTTGACTATTCGCTCCATAGTCTTCCCAACACAGCTTGTGAGACTGATTGGCCGGTAACTTGCAGCCTCAGTCTTACATTTCCCTTTCTTTAGTATGGGTATTGTGATGGCTTCTCTCCATACTTGGGGTACCGTTCCTTTCAACCAGCTGTGGTTGAATATCTCAAGCAGTTTTGTCTTTGCTGCTGAGCTCAGATTTACTAGCATTTCGTTGCTGATTTTGTCTGGGCCGGGTGACTTTTGAAACTTAAGCTTGGAAATAGCCTTCTGTAGTTCTCCTAGTGTGATGGGTTCCCTCATTGGGGCAGGAGTATCTGTCTGTCCTATGGTTGTGTGGTGAAGTGGAATGTTATAAATATTTATAGGGGACTTAGTGTACTGACTGAGATCAGCTGTGAAGGTATCTATATCTATTAAGAGTAGTGTATTATAGATAACCTTACTTGCTACCACATATCTATATATCTCAGTCAGAATTATTCTGGAATAGTGTGATGACTACGTTAGGTGTCTAGGGTATGTGTATGATGAAGTGTAAGTCACAACAACAGACAGATAAACAATTTAATTTAATCCACTACTCTTGACAACACTGTGACACTCACATACATATAACACTCTATGAGAATATCTTAAGGAGTCACTGATAACTTTTCAAATAACAATATGTATTCATGGTTATCATAAAGGTATATGTGTCCTGATTCAAATACAAAGGAACCAGGAATCACAATCAATTTTAATTACAAGTATATGTACAGACTTTATCAATATGAATATTGTAGTGACATATATTATTAAAATATCCTATGTGTGTCAGTTGTGTAGTGGTAATATGAGGTAATACTGGTTTTGTTTTGTTCAAGCTCTGTTGGTATTTGTCATCATGACTTCAATAGTTTGTCTTTTGGGACTAGTATTGGAGATGTTCTCAGTTCCTGATATTAAGACAATTAAATTCCCCTCTGAATGTTATTTTTACAAAGTCATTTCAAGATGAGGGGACATAATGTTGAGCTCAGCTGGCCAAATCAGCTTATCTTGCGTGATGGCGGCAGGAAAGGACTCCTCTGCTCGAATTCTCCCCTGGGCTCTGGAGACACCTCACTGATAGCTAAAAAGACCAAGGAGTATGCTGTCCGACTCTGGATTCAGCAAAGCTCTGACCAGGTGCTGCTCAGTACCATCAAGACCACGGTCCCTGAAAACAAGAAGGATGTACCTTCTACTTCATAACTAATTGATACTCTAGTTCTACACTGAGCACAATACAACACAAACATTGAGTTCAGAGCGTTAGGCCAACTGTCAGCTTCATCTGAAATACTTTATACCAGTATTTACCTCCTTAATGGTTACCACGCCTCTGCACTTCCAGCATTATTTCTGTCTAATCAATCATCCAGGTGTCAGTGTACTATTTGGCCATTCCATGCCGTTTTACTTCCCTCCGACACCCTCTGTTCAGGCTGGAGCATTATAGGCTTTATCTCCTGTTTGCCACTGAACTACACATATATATATATACAGGCATAAATTAACAATTTACATTCAATTTTCATTAAAAGATACTGAATGGTTCAAGCTTACCACAATTTCATGGAAATAAACACAGATACGTTGATTAGCAATGAATTCTGGCACAATTACTGGCACAAATTCCCATCTGCTTATGTTCCAGGCTTTTATTTAACACAAATATGAGCTGGCTTCAACGCACTGTTGCTTTATCAAGATTATTTGCACTAGTGGTCTCGAACTAACGCTCCTAAGTGAGTATATCAGCGAGTCTAGCCAATGAGGCCACGTTTCGACAAGTGTTTGAAAAAATGTTACCTTTTCACGTCTCCCCTAACAACGAAAGATAGTATTTATAGCCCGACCAATCGTGGTTAGTCTTTCATTTGTTGCGCTCTAATCAATTTGGAGTTTACATGGTAGGCTAATTCTGTAACGTAAGATTTTTTTCAAACACGTTATAAAAAAATTTTATGAGCAGAAATGATTCCATGCTGTCAGGCATCCCCACTATTTTATTTTGGGTATAATTTATTAATTCCTGGACTATTTGCGTAACGTTTTACATATTCTTTGTCAGCAAGCCCTAAGGAACCCAAATATACAAATTTAAAAGAGCTACGTGGCTGCGTTCAAAATATGTATTTTCTACCTCCTGTTTCGAAGATGTGCTGTCTGGGTACTGTTATGTTTTCAACCGTAAACCCATCTAATGTTATCTTTTCTAATAAGAGTTTTTCAGGATTTATAAACCTAACTCTGGGATGGGTAATGTATTTTATCACTGTCCGTCTGAAAAAAAGTTAGTGCATGTAGTCTTACACGCGTGATGGCAGCATTTGTGTATCGCGCGAAGCGGGTTTAGTGTTCGGCTTTCTGCCTCTCCCTTCTCGCTATCCTTTTGTCCATCTGTCTTTTGATCTTGGTAACATAGTGTAGAAAAAGACATGAATGGAATTTAAAATTTAGGTCAACTTGCATATTTCAAGGTTTTTCTTAGAAAGGCAGCACATTTTATTGTGTGTTTGGGAAACGCGTGTATGTTGCAGAAGGCCTTTAATATCAACGTGAAACGTTACAATTTGCATACGCAGTAGAAAACAAGGGGATTTCGAGTACAGTCATTGTGACAGCACTGTTCTTTACCATTCTTCTTCCTTTATTTATTATATGTATTTATTAGGCTTTATATTTACTTGATAATTTATATATGTGGATTAGAATATTCCACGACACCTCCCCTCTTAAAACAGACATTATATGTCAGTCCTTTATTCTATATTCACATAGAGAAATTTATTATTATTTCTGGGGTTTACGGTGATTCTCATCACACGGATGGCGGCTTAAAAAATCCGCTCCCAAATTGGTTTTTCCAGATATATACTCAATGCTAAAATTATATGGAGCCAGAAGTAAAGACCATCGGAGTAACCTAGAGTTCTCATGCTTAGCCTGTGCTAGAAACGATAAAGGTTTGTGGTCTGTTTGCAACTTAAATGCCTTCCCATACAGATAAATATTGAATTTCTTTATTGCCCATATTACTGCAAGACATTCCTTTTCGCTAGTTGAGTAATTGATTTCAGCTTTATTCAACTTTCTGCTAGCATATGCCACTGGGCTTAATTCCCCATCCAATGCATCTGATTTCTGTAGTAGAGTTGCTCCTAGCCCAATATTACTGGCATCCGTCCTTACAATGAATTCTTGACTTAAGTCAGGTAATTTCAAAATGGGTTTACTTGTGAGCTTTTCCTTCAATTCTTGGTAAGTCATTTCACATTGTGGTGTCCATGTAATGCGATCTGGATGTCCTTTACGTGTCAATTCAGTTAACGGTGCACATATGGAATTAAAGTTTTTGATATACTTCTGGTAGAAACCACATAATGAGACAAAGGATCTCACGTCCTTCTTGGTTTGTGGTCTCGGGGCTTTCTGTAGTTTCTCTAAATTCTTTGGGTCAGGGGTCATGTTTCCCTGATAAACTGTGTGTCCCAAAAATTCCAATTCTTTACATCCAACGCAACATTTAGTTGGTCGGGCTGTTAAATTTGCCTCCCTAAGTCGATTAAACAGCATGTTCAGAGAGTCAATGTGTTCCTCAAATGTTTCTGTTGCTATAAGGATATCATCCATAAAATTTGTTATACAGGGATTATTCAGAGGATCCAATAATTTTCTCATCATTCTAGAGAAGACACTAGGCGCATTCTTCAATCCAAATGGCAATCTATTAAACTCATAGTGTCCTTCTGAGGTACTAAAAGCTAGGTATGGTCTAACCTCAGGCTTCACTGGAATCTGATAGTATCCTTTACTCAGATCCACTTTTGAGAAATATTTAGCTTTATTTAGTCTGGCAAACAGCTGATTTGTATCCGGCAATGGATCCACCTGTCCTTCTGTAATAGCATTCAGTCTCCTGTAATCTATACAGAGTCTATGTTCTCCAGAGGGCTTCCTTAAGAGTACAACACCGGAACTATACGAAGATTCACTGTGCGAAATAATTCCTTCCTTCAACAGATAGTCTATCTCTTCCTTCAAAGCTTTCTCCTTAGCAAACGGAATCGAATATGGTTTCATACAGACAGGTGTGGAGTCTATTAGTTTCATATCATATTCCAATAGGTTTGTATGCCCTGGTCGGTCTGTTAACACCTCTGCATGATTATTTAGAACCTGTTGCACTCTCTCTTTCTGAGTTTTCGTTAAATGTGTACTGATTTTCACCTGTGCTGCTGTCTCACAGGGGTGTAATGGATATTCAAATGATGAAAGTGGTTCCTTTTTCATCTCCATGGCGATGGACAAGGTCAACAAGTGTGTCTCTTCCTGATGTTCTCTTTCCAAATATTTCTTCAGGAGATTCACATGATAGATTTTTTCTTTCCCCTTCTTATCTATCTTATAATTTGTTCTAGACACCTTCTCTAGAACTGTATATGGACCCTGCCATCCAATTTGTAACTTATTCTGACTCCCAGGCAAAAGAAGCAGTACTTTCTCTCCCACAGCCAAATTTCTGTCTTTCGCCTTCCTGTTATAATAGGCAGCATGTTTCTTCCTGGCTTGTTTCAAATTTTCATTGGCAAGTTTCCAGCCAGTTTTTAACCGAGTGGTCAGCTCATTCACATATTGGTATGAAGATGTAATGTTTTCCTCTGCCTTTTCATCAGTCCACGTTCTTAACATAGCTTCGAGTGGACCTTTTATTGGCCTTCCAAACAATAAGGTTGCCGGGGCCATACCGGTTGAACTATGGGGTACCTCCCGATAAGCAAAGAGGGCGGCGTGCAGGTACTGGTCCCATGTATCTGGTTTTTCGTGTGCCAACTTTCTCAGGATCGACATCAATGTGCCGTTAAATCTTTCCACTTGGCCGTTCCCTTGGGGATGATACACACTACAATGGAAGTGTTTGGCCTGGAAGATCCTGAAAACTTCTTCCGTTAGTTTCCCCTTGAACTGAGAGCCATTATCAGTCAAGATTTGATTGGGAAAGCCTAACCTTGTGAAAATTGTGAGCAATGCCTCTGCCACATGTTTTGAATCAATCGATGACAGGGCTACTGCCTCTCCCCACATAGAACAAGTGTCCACCAGAGTCAGAATGTAGCTGTTCCTTCTCTTGGTTCGGGTGAGAGGTCCCACAAGATCCACTGCAACTCTCTCAAAGGGTGTTCCCACTATGGGCATTTCCCCCAGAGTTGCTGGTGCAGTCCAATGTTTAGGTGCTACTCGTTGGCACTCTGGACAGGATTTTACATATCGTTTGATATCTTCAGTTATTCCTGGCCAGAAATAGTGACAAGCTATTCGCTGTCCTGTTGCGCTGATTCCCATATGACCACTGAAGGGAATCGCATGCCCTAGTTCCAACACTTTAGTCCTATATGAAGTGGGAAGGACCAGCTGTCCGTGACCATTGGATTCAGATCCAGCCTTCCTATATATCAGTTTGTTCTTCATATAAAACTCTCCCTTGCCTGGAGGTGTATGAGATTTGGGCAACTTCTTGAAACATGGCTTGAGTGTTTTGTCCTCAGCCTGTGCCTTCCTCATCTCATCTGGGTGAGTATTTATGGGATTATCCTCCTCCTTCTTTGTCTGTGATCTGGTCTGCACTGTTGCCAATATCACAGGTCTCTTGGGATTCCCCAAGAAGACATATCTACACCCCAATATTAGAGGGTAGATTGGCTCATTTATCACTGCTGCTTTTATGATTCCTTCCACATATCGCGTTTTCACTTTTATTCGGGCGACGGGAAGTGTCATGGTAGCTACATCCTTGGTTGCAGTTTGAATCTCCACTGTTTCCGTGGTGTATTGATCGGCCTGCACCAGGTGAGAACTCACAACGGAATCGTAATCTAAACCGGTATCATATAAACATCTTATAGTGACACCATTACAGATGACATCTTCACACACTGGGGGGTGGTATGGTTCCTGTAATTCTTCAGGTTTGCCCTTCTTTTCCTTTTTCCCCGATGTCATAGCAGCAAAATGAGGAGGTTTCCTTCTACAATGGTCAGTGTCATGATTGTTCATCTTACAATTTTTACACCACCTTTTTCCTTGGTTGAAAGATTTTCTTTCATCATATTTCCTTTCATCGAATTGTGGGAATTTATTTTTATTTTCATACCGTGGCCTATCAGACTGGTGCTTACCTTTGTGTTGATCCCTAGGATCAAATTTATTAAAGTTCTGTGGTGCCCTAAAGTTATCCACTTGTTTCTTTTTATTACCTGTTACCTCTGCTTGAGCTGCTTGATACCTTTCAGCAACATTTAGCAACTCATCCAGCCTCTCTGCACCTTGTTCCATGAGAAACTTTCTCAGGTCTGGAGCCATGGACTCTCTTAATTGCTCTATAAGGACCATTTCCTTAAGATCTTGGGTTTTCCCCAGAGAAGTCCATTTCTCCAAGTATGTCTCTATTCGTGCAGAGAACTGGTGATAGGTTTCACCTGACAGTAGTTTAGCATTCCTAAATTTTTTCCTATAAAATTCAGCATTCTTTTCATATCTTAACAAAAGAGCCTGCTTTAGCATATCATAATTTTCCTGATCACCTCTGCTCATTTTTGCAAAAACTTCATAAGCTGCCCCACGAAGTCCCTGAGATAACTTTAAGCTCCACCTTTCTCTCTCTAACCCATACGTGGTAGCTAATAGTTCATATCTATTTATATAGCTCTCAATATCATCGTCTTTCTCAACAAAATGATCTAAATGAAAGTTCATAGCTGAGGTTGAGGCTCCCTGAGTAACCGTAGCATCAGAGGCAAAGGGACTGGCACCATTTTCAGGAGCATGGCCTTGAAACTCAAACTCCCTTAGTCGTAACTCATGTTCCCTTTGTAATCTTTTATCTTCTGCTTCCCTTTCTGCAGCTAATTTCCTCTCTTCTGCAGCTAATTAATCTTTTGTCTTCTCTTTCTGCTTCCAATTTCTTAGCCTCTTTGTCAGCCTCAATCTGCAACCTCTTAGTCTCAGCCTCAGCTTCAAATTGTAACTTCTTAATTTCCCTTTCAGCCTCTAACTTTCTTTCGGCTTCAAACCTTCTTTCTTCGCGTTCAATAAATTTGTCACATTCCGTAGTAACATAGGCAACCATAACTTGCCCATCTAATCCTAACTCCTTTGCAGTCTGAACAGCAGCAGATCGAAATTTGGCTAGGTCCGCCATTGTCTATCAGGTAAGTTTATACAATGTCTAACCAACAATTTAATCTCTAAATATATCTAATGGACAACACAGGCACCGTGAGCTCAACCTTATTTAATTCCACCCAAGGATACCTTTTAATTCTTATATTCCCTGAAGTGAATTACCCCCAATATTTTTTTAATAGGGAAAGATTCAAAATCCCAAGAGCGAGACCCCAATATATGTGGTGAAGTGGGATGTTATAAATATTTATAGGGGACTTAGTGTACTGACTGAGATCAGCTGTGAAGGTATCTATATCTATTAAGAGTAGTGTATTATAGATAACCTTACTTGCTACCACATATCTATATATCTCAGTCAGAATTATTCTGGAATAGTGTGATGACTACGTTAGGTGTCTAGGGTATGTGTATGATGAAGTGTAAGTCACAACAACAGACAGATAAACAATTTAATTTAATCCACTACTCTTGACAACACTGTGACACTCACATACATATAACACTCTATGAGAATATCTTAAGGAGTCACTGATAACTTTTCAAATAACAATATGTATTCATGGTTATCATAAAGGTATATGTGTCCTGATTCAAATACAAAGGAACCAGGAATCACAATCAATTTTAATTACAAGTATATGTACAGACTTTATCAATATGAATATTGTAGTGACATATATTATTAAAATATCCTATGTGTGTCAGTTGTGTAGTGGTAATATGAGGTAATACTGGTTTTGTTTTGTTCAAGCTCTGTTGGTATTTGTCATCATGACTTCAATAGTTTGTCTTTTGGGACTAGTATTGGAGATGTTCTCAGTTCCTGATATTAAGACAATTAAATTCCCCTCTGAATGTTATTTTTACAAAGTCATTTCAAGATGAGGGGACATAATGTTGAGCTCAGCTGGCCAAATCAGCTTATCTTGCGTGATGGCGGCAGGAAAGGACTCCTCTGCTCGAATTCTCCCCTGGGCTCTGGAGACACCTCACTGATAGCTAAAAAGACCAAGGAGTATGCTGTCCGACTCTGGATTCAGCAAAGCTCTGACCAGGTGCTGCTCAGTACCATCAAGACCACGGTCCCTGAAAACAAGAAGGATGTACCTTCTACTTCATAACTAATTGATACTCTAGTTCTACACTGAGCACAATACAACACAAACATTGAGTTCAGAGCGTTAGGCCAACTGTCAGCTTCATCTGAAATACTTTATACCAGTATTTACCTCCTTAATGGTTACCACGCCTCTGCACTTCCAGCATTATTTCTGTCTAATCAATCATCCAGGTGTCAGTGTACTATTTGGCCATTCCATGCCGTTTTACTTCCCTCCGACACCCTCTGTTCAGGCTGGAGCATTATAGGCTTTATCTCCTGTTTGCCACTGAACTACACATATATATACAGGCATAAATTAACAATTTACATTCAATTTTCATTAAAAGATACTGAATGGTTCAAGCTTACCACAATTTCATGGAAATAAACACAGATACGTTGATTAGCAATGAATTCTGGCACAATTACTGGCACAAATTCCCATCTGCTTATGTTCCAGGCTTTTATTTAACACAAATATGAGCTGGCTTCAACGCACTGTTGCTTTATCAAGATTATTTGCACTAGTGGTCTCGAACTAACGCTCCTAAGTGAGTATATCAGCGAGTCTAGCCAATGAGGCCACGTTTCGACAAGTGTTTGAAAAAATGTTACCTTTTCACGTCTCCCCTAACAACGAAAGATAGTATTTATAGCCCGACCAATCGTGGTTAGTCTTTCATTTGTTGCGCTCTAATCAATTTGGAGTTTACATGGTAGGCTAATTCTGTAACGTAAGATTTTTTTCAAACACGTTATAAAAAAAATTTTATGAGCAGAAATGATTCCATGCTGTCAGGCATCCCCACTATTTTATTTTGGGTATAATTTATTAATTCCTGGACTATTTGCGTAACGTTTTACATATTCTTTGTCAGCAAGCCCTAAGGAACCCAAATATACAAATTTAAAAGAGCTACGTGGCTGCGTTCAAAATATGTATTTTCTACCTCCTGTTTCGAAGATGTGCTGTCTGGGTACTGTTATGTTTTCAACCGTAAACCCATCTAATGTTATCTTTTCTAATAAGAGTTTTTCAGGATTTATAAACCTAACTCTGGGATGGGTAATGTATTTTATCACTGTCCGTCTGAAAAAAAGTTAGTGCATGTAGTCTTACACGCGTGATGGCAGCATTTGTGTATCGCGCGAAGCGTGGTTAGTGTTCGGCTTTCTGCCTCTCCCTTCTCGCTATCCTTTTGTCCATCTGTCTTTTGATCTTGGTAACATAGTGTAGAAAAAGACATGAATGGAATTTAAAATTTAGGTCAACTTGCATATTTCAAGGTTTTTCTTAGAAAGGCAGCACATTTTATTGTGTGTTTGGGAAACGCGTGTATGTTGCAGAAGGCCTTTAATATCAACGTGAAACGTTACAATTTGCATACGCAGTAGAAAACAAGGGGATTTCGAGTACAGTCATTGTGACAGCACTGTTCTTTACCATTCTTCTTCCTTTATTTATTATATGTATTTATTAGGCTTTATATTTACTTGATAATTTATATATGTGGATTAGAATATTCCACGACAGGTTGCCAGTATTTCTTTTCTTATCTCTCTCTGATGATCTATGTTAATGGGTAAGTTGCTTTCTGAACTGTATCTTCTAGCAAACAAGTCTGCAGCTTGTTTTCCTCTGAAAAGTTTGCCACCTTCATCCAATGTGATAGTCTGCCTAGGTGAGGAACGCTCTTCATTTAGAGACTTGACTAATCTCCAAAGTTTCCTGCCGTCTTTCTCAAGGTTCAGCGATGCCGTTTTAGTTCTCCAGCTTTTCCGTTTTTCTTCTAGCTTTGTTCTCTGAAACTCTGCTACAGCCTTTTTCCATTTGTTGTGAGTTTCAAGTGAAGGCTGAGACTCTGCGTCCTTTCTAGCCCTGTCCATAGCTTCCTGACGTTCTTGGAGTGTGCTGGACCAGTATGGTATGTAGTTACGCCGGCATCCTTTGGGAATGGTTTCTTTTGCAGCTTGTAGTATGCATCTGTTGAAGTCTTTTACCACTTCATTAATGTCTCTGTTCTGTACCTTGAGGGTAGACAGCAGCGTGTTCACCTGATGCCTGAATAAACCCCAGTTGGCTTTTTTGTAGTTTCCATCTTGTAATGGCTGGGCCTGTACTGAGAGTTGCACTCTGGACAGTAAGAAAGATTGGGCGATGGTCGCTTCCCCCTAGTTGGTCTCCTACTTCTCTACTAATAGATCCAGCTATATCTGGTGTGGAGAAGGCAAGATCTGGTGTTGAAGTTGTGTGCCATCCTCTGGAGTAGAAGGTAGGAGTATCTGTGGCATTATTGACTAGGATTAGGGAGTGATCATCTTGCCAAGTTTCAACCTCTTCACCTCTGTGATCCAGATGGTTATAGCCCCAGCTCTGGGAGTGGCTATTATAGTCTCCAACTGCTATAAAGTTGGTGGCTGGTACCTGTATAGAGCTGAGACTCAGGGGTTTGTTGTTCGGACAGTAATAGTTCAGGAGTTCTATTTCCATCTTGTCTACCTTTATCTGCAACAGCTGATATTCTGCTCCATCCATGAAGGTTTTCCTTTCGTGTGCAGGAATGTTATTCCTTACAAGAGTAAGTACTCCTCCTTTTCGTCTATTTTTTCTGTCGGATCTGAAGCATTGATATCCCCTTATTTTAAAGGTTTGATCTGCTTTCAAGTGAGTCTCTTGGATACAGCAAACACTGACTTGCTTCTCATACAAGATGTTTTCCAGCTCTGTCTTTTTGCTGTATCCAGCCTGCTTGCTGTTCACCCCCTCTGCATTCCAGTGCATCATGACAAGTGGCACTCTGGGTTTCTCTTTTTCTGTTTTGTTTTGGTCAGTAGTTCTCCTCCGCCGTCTGCTGACTCCACAAGACGGTCTAGAGGGTCCTCCAGTAGCTGAGGGTGGGCTCTGTCGAGGCTCAGAGCCCGGCACTGCACCTGCCTGGTGGAGCTCCACAGGGCGAGCACCAGTACGAGATTTATTTGACGGTGTACTCTCCATAGGAAAAAAAAAGCGAGTTGCGTGATACTGTGGTTTCCGGTGCGCCTTCTGGCCCAGTATCTATGACTTTAGCACCTGTTCAACGGGAGAGTGGGCTCATCCCTAATCTGTTTATGTTCCCAGTAGTAGACTATTCGCAAGCAGCCTGGGGGTGTCACTGCTCTGCGCGGACCTTGTTTACCGAGGCGGTGAAAATATGGTTGCGTTATCTTCAAAATAGCCCTGTCTTTCCCATGGCTTTTCTGCCATCCTGCAACTTTGAGTTAGGGAGTTCTGAGCTCCAGTCTCTTTCCCAGGCATTTTATCCTGGCCTGGCACGCATACAGAGGACCCCACTTCTGGTTCTAAGTTAGCAGTTGGGGATAGGTGGGGTAGCACACTGTGCATTCCCCGTCATCCAGGGGGCTCTCCAACTATGCAGAGCTTGCACAATGCTGTGCTCTGGTTCTGGGCTCTCCCAAGGAATCCTCACGTCCTGCACAGAGCCACTTCCAGATACCCACCACCTGCCAACCCTCCATTGTAGAAATCTCCTGCATGCGGCCATCCAGTCAAGAGCCAGTATTAAGTCTGGTGCCCAAGTGATTCCCCCCAAGCTCAGTGTGCAATGCTGGGTTCTCATCATGCTGCAACACAGGGGGGATTGTGATGCTCAGCCATCTCTCTCAACTCTGCACCGATAAGTGACATCGGGGACTTAACTGTGCCTCAGTACTGGGTGGCCCCATTTCCGGGTACACCACACACAGCCAATTGAGGCAACGGTCGCCGTGGGCGTGTCTTCAGTGGGGAAGTTGTGGAGTCTTCCTGTCCATGTTCTTGCACATCCTAACACTGCCCGCAAGACATCGGAGGTTTGGAGAGTGGCCTTCTCTGCTTTTTTGAGCCGGGGTGGGCTCCCCGGGCAAGTCTCGATGGGGATCGGGACGTGTCCACGCGCCAGTGGGCCCAGCATCGGCTGCATCTGATGGAGGACTTGCTCTGCCAGGTTTGATGTGGATTTCCTACCGCCCCGGGTAGAAGCCAGAAGTGTACTGTGCCAGCTCTGGGGGAGATAAAGGGGGTGTTTCTGCGTCTCCTTGTGATACGTAGCCACGGCAGGGCTCACAGCACTCTTTCCCCGCCACCAAATTGCCTGCTGGTTACGCCGAGTTCTCCAGGCATGTGACCAAGAGTTGAAGGCAATAGGATTGTCAAGTCCTGAGTCTCTGTGCCTGTACGATGGGTTCCGATCTTCAGGGAGCAGTCCACACTCGTTCCCACTCCCAAGACTTGTTCAGTATCCATCTGGCTCCTTTCCACCCACAGAGGGCGTGTACGGTGTAGTGCACCGGTTTTATTATCGAGGTTTGCTCCTCTAGATCCGTTGTGTTTAGCCTGAGGATTCGCACCCTCAGTTACCAGGACTACCTCGAGGAGGGTGTGGCTCTTCACCACGCACAACGATCTTGGGGTATGAGAGGTTTTGCTAGGCCAAGAGACTAACACCGCAATGGTCGCTCCTTTCATGAACAAGAATTCACTAGGCCTAGGGTGAAGCAAGGGGGGAAACCCACTACCCACAACACCAGCACATCATACCCCCTGTCTGTAAAAGACTTTGCCCCTAGATTTAGCTGAATTGGGAGAATAAAAAATATTTTTCAAGGAACATAAAGCATTATTTACTTCTCCTGGCAAAGTCCGCCCTGCATTAATTAAAAAAAAAAAAAATGTAATTGGCTGAACCTAGCAGGACCGTCGTACTAGGGTGCACGTTCCACTGGGGTATGGGTAGGAGAGTTTATTGTAGTTGATACGCTTCGGTGAACACTGAACATTAAAAAAAATTTTTTTTACAAAGAAAAGTAGGGTAAATTACATTTTTGGTTTGTGGATGTAGCAAAAGTCGTGAAAGTGGAAAGTCAATGCTAAAGTAATGGAGAAGATTGCCTTAAAAGGCGTTTTACAAACTGTGTCTCTGAGTCATGAGCCAAAACAAAAATAGTGAGTGAGGAAAGAAAGACGGTCAGGCAGAAAGAAAGACAGACAAATTAAAGGTGCAATGGGCAGGGCAAGAAGAATATGTTCAACCAGGGGTGTACCTAAAATATCTGGCACCCGGGGCAGATCCGACGTTTTGCACTGCTCCCCCCTATAAAGAAACACAGTTGCAAGTATATTTTGAGCAGTAAGTACCGGTACTCTCATAATAGTTTCCTATGGTAACCACCCCCCCTCCCCCCCCCACCCGGCGCGGACTGCCAGCCTCGCATCCCCTTAGACGCCACTGTGTTCAAAGGTCAGGGACACAAGAATAAATTGTGTAAGTGTTACTGCAATAAAGGACACAAACAAGGTCAACGTTACGATGGCAGCCTCTTCGTCAGGGACAAACATACGAAGACATTAGAGAAAAGACAGAGAATTATTCTGAAAGCTTAGAAATAACACATGTCATCATCACCCTTCGGCTCTCCAAGGAGCATTAGGCTTTCAACAAACTTATGCCAAGTCTTCTTGTCCAGCGCAGTGAGATCAAGGTCATTTCTTAACATCTTCACGCCCTTCATGTCTGTCTCCAGTTCTCTTCTCCATGCGTTCTTTCATCTCCCTATACCTCTCATATCCTGTGGATTCCAGAACAAGGACTGCCATGTAATGCTATCAACAGGTTTCATCAGTGCGTGTCTTATCCATCTTCAGCGACATAGTATGAATCCGCTAAAGAATCACTGTTGTCACACTGGTAAATCGAAGCTAGAAATGACCCCAATGCGAGGAAAAAAGAGCATACTCTTTCGAGAAAATGACAGCAATGGCGGGAACTGGCTGGCATTCATCGACAGGGAGAGCGGTGTTAGCCAGTTGTATTGTCCGGCAACTTGGCGATCCACGAAACAGGCGAAACCGCCATTAGGAAGAAAGCAGACTAGGCTGCAGACTATTTGAGAGGGGAAGTAAATAAATATCAGACCATTGGCTTCGGAGATGTGAAGTAAGTAGATGACAGACTGCCGGCTTGCGACAGGGGAAGTAAGTAAATGTTGCATTGTTGCATAAGTGGCACTGTCGTGGGATTGACGTAAAAAATTTCTGTGCAAGAAGCTAATATTCAGAAGATGCCCCAAAAGCAGCGTGCGGCCTCTCCCCCCCCCCATCCCAACCATGTGTAATGTGTGCAGCAGTGTAATTAAAAAAAAAAAACAGTTCATAGCATTAGGGGCAGTCTTTATTCTGGAATCCCTAGTAGAAGATAGTTAGGGGACGACAGAAACATACAAGACATGGAGAAGAGAGACTGAAGACAAAAGTGAACGGAGAAAGAAGACACGGAAATACATATAGCGGATGGCACAGGACATGATGACGTCATCAATTTGTTGAAGATCAGTGTGGAGCTGAACTGTAAAGAAAAAAAGAAGCACAACCGAGAGAGAGAAAGAAAGATAGAGATAGCTAGAAAGAGAGAGAACACACACACTGAAGCAGGACCGTAGATGCGTAATGAATGGCAGAGAGAGATAGAGATAGAGAGAGAATGTACATAAATATTGTAGCTATGAGGTGGCGGGGTGAGAAGTAAGAATAGGAAGTAATAAACACAAGTGGGCATGTTGAAGGCACTCATGAGAAATAAGTAGACAACAGAAACGTAAACAGAAATAAGTAGACAACAGAAACGTAAACAGAAATAAGAGACTGACCGGGAAGTTGAACCCAGGAACATCCGAACAGGGCCCTCGCCTCGCTACGGGCGTGAATGGTGACCAACAACTCTGCCACCTCAGCACCACAAAAATAATGCTTCGTGGGCAGTGAACATTGTCACGACAGACCACGCAATTCTGGAATATAACGAGATAAACTATCTACATACGTATGTACTTCAGGCGTAGCAGGGTGAAACAAGAGCAACCGCTGCTGGCGCCAAGAGGGCGCAGGAGCGACGAAGCAAATCTCATCTATATTCGTCCCGAAGGGTAAGGGGTGCAACAGATACAGTTTGCTCAGGCTCAGTTGCTACGGCTGTTTTTGGCGCAATGACTGTCAGAAGTGGCAAGCAACTGGACGGTACAAAATTTAGACGCAGATGGCGCGAAGAACTAAAGGAAACGTTTCTCCTGCAGTGTATACTGTCTAGTGTAGTTACCGGGGGGCGGGGGGGGGGTCTCTTGAGGAGATATCGAAAGAATAGAACGTCTGCTCGCTTAGTCATGTCTTATAAGGTGACTTATGCGAAGTTGTTACTGAAGCTGACAACCTCATCATGTCAAACAAATTGCCACAGAAACCACTGCTCCAAGATAACCACTGCTCCAAGATAACCACCGCTCCAAGATTACATGATTGCTTTGGTTGCAGACTTTGTGCAATGATGCCAGCAACAATAGTGGCTTCATGCTCCACAAGGGGCGAAAAGGAAAATGATGAACAATGATGGTACTCGTCAACATGCTACTCTTGCCCGTGTTACATAGCTGTCGCCTTTTGGCAAGGTCTGTCGCTGATCACAACAATTTGTGTTAGCATTATAAACTGTCCACTGTTTTTTCCCCATTAGTTCCACGTTAGTGATCTTGTCATGCCATTTTAGCCTTAGGAGGTGACAAGAATTACGATGACCTTGAATCTGACACACAGTTTAAAAAAAAAACTGGCAGCATTAGAAGGCACTTCCTGTTCTGTAATCTCCAGGGTAAAAGTAGTAGCGGGAAACCCCCCCAAAAAAAACACACACACACACACACACAAACATGGAGAAGAGATTTTGAGACAGATATGAAAGAGTTTAAAGATGGCACAGATCATGCAGGCCTGCCATTTTTTTTAAAGGCCAGTGCTCGACGAGTAGCTGAAAGATTTGATGATTATAACTGATGATGATACATTTTCTTTGGAGGCGCGCTCTAACTATTTCGGCGGTCCACATTTTGACTGTTATCGAACTTACTGCACTTTCACACTCTGAATTAGGTCATCAGATCAGCATGTAAAATGCATGCGGGTAGCTGATAAAATACTACGATAACTAAATATCCTAACGTAGCGATAAAATATCTTTGTCAGCGGCCAACAAACTGGAACCACTTCATAATAAAAACATCAGATAAGCTTAGTTTACGCCACGCCGAGAATAGTCACTGCGCATATTAGTTCCCTTACGTTCATAACGTGTGTCCTTGAAAATCAGTGTTTTTGCTCAAATGCATTAATGTAGAAAAAATCATCCGTGTCTGCCCATCCTATAAATAGAATAGAATAGAATAGAATAGAATAGAATAGATAGATAGATAGATAGATAGACCGTGGCCTTGATCAATTTGTTTGAGGTGCTATCTGAGGGGACATAACTTTTTTACAACTCTGATTTATCTTCTTCATCCCTTTGATTGTGTTTTATTAAAAGAATCAGTCGTTTATTATTTTTTTTTTTTAAATTAATGAAGGAAAATATCCAGTTCAACCTCTGATGGGTTATAATTAGGATATATATATATATATATATATATATATATATATATATATATATATATATATATATATATATATTTTAATTAATGAAGAAAAAATGATGGGTTATAATTAGGATATACTGTATATTGTTTTCAATTCCAAATAATATGAACAACTGCCGATATGAGAAAGTGGCATCACACCTGTCAAATCATTGTAAACAGGGAAAATCACAACTACCAATTATGCCTATATGTTAAAAAAAAATACAAAAAAAAAAACAAAAGCAAGAAGAAACTCTGAACAAGAATAATATTAAAGAGGAGGGGTGTAAAGGCCTGGTGGTTCCAGTTATATAACTGACTTTAACAGATATTTAATTGACTTTCATCTGTTAAAAGTCATATGCATTGTAAGAACAACATCAGACCTTCACATTCCCAACCACTATATATTAACCTTTGTTCGTGTTAATTGTAAGAATGAACAACAGTCCAGATATACCAGACCTTGCAGGCATCGCTCCCAACCACTATGATATTGCCTAACCTTTGTTCGTGTTAAATAAGCAACTAACTTTTTTTTTTCGTGTTAAATATTGTTTGAATATATTATGCATTCGTTTAGATTTTCAACATGACTTTAGTATTAATGAATCAGTGATTATCGTGAAAGATTAAAATAAATAAGTACATGTATTTATTTACAGCAGAACGAAGTTAAGGGGCAGAACAAGGCACAACCCTAAACGATCCTCGTTGACCTAACTGCTGACCGCCAAACAACAAGCAGCCGACCATTTAAAAGCCCACGCGAGTGACGTCACAGGGATTAAAGTCAGCGAAGCAGAAGGTTTTTTTAGTGTGTGGGAAACGCCGGGAAACGAAAACTTTCAAAATGGAGCTGTATTCTTTGCTGTTCGTTGTTCTCTTTGGAATGTCTTATGGTGAGTTATAATAGTAAAAAATAACTGCAAGGTATGAATCCAGTACTAATATGAAAACAATTATTATTTTTGGCACTACTTACACCTGTATGATAACACCTGCTGAACACTAACCTATCAACTGGTGTCGATAATGCTATACAATGTACCTGAGTACCCGACCGCCATGTTCTTTCTTTCTGTTTTTTTTTTTAACAGCACCACGTGAACATACTTTAGATCAAGAGTTTTGAAATGTTAATTTACAGTGTCACCATCAGAAACATTATTATAAATCTAGTAGCCTACAGAAAAGATATTTTCATGTAAGCCTAGTGATGATGAAACCGCAACTCATCTGGCATCGAGGCAAGTAGGCCTACAATGAATGAAACTAACAAAAGCCTAATGTTTTAATTTATTTTAAATATGTAAAGTAAGGATAACAAGTGAAAAAGTTAACCATTACTTTTAATGTAGCGCAGTACAGAACAATTGAGGAACAGATAGGCCTAACAAGTTTTCTATAGCGTATCACTAAAATAAAAAATCCATTTAGGCCATACCGTGACAAATTGCTCACTCAAGTAGTGTCTTAATCTTATAAAGTAATAAACAAAGGCCTATATAGGCTACCCGCTTTTTATTTAAAACTCAAGTCTACAGTTACTGTAGTAAATGAGTAAAATTAACCACAGCCAGGTGTTTTAATTTATTTTAAATATGGCCTAGGGCTGTAGGGTAACAGTCACAAGTTAAAAAGTTAACCATTACTTTTAATTTAAGTGCAGTAGCCTATAAAACGTTAAAAAAAAAATTTAATGATGGAAAAATATCCCATTCAACCTCTGTTGGGTTATAATTAGGTTATATATTGTTTTCAATTCTAAATAATATGAATAACTGCTAGTACAAAACTGGGGGACACACAAAAAAGTTTTTTATATTGGAACAAGAACTATTCCATTCAGTATGACAAACAAGAAATTGTTCTCTTTATTATTAGATAATAAATATATATATATAGGCCAACCCGCTTTTCAGTTAAACTTATATATGTTTGAAGTAACTAGTAAATGAGTAAAATTAACTGCAGCCATGTGTTGGTTGAAATGAAAGACAATGGGGCTGTGTTTTTTCTGTCATCCTAGTAAGTCGCCAAGGTCGTTAGGGTTAGGATTAATGTTAGGGTTTAGGGCAAGGTTTAGGATATCTAACCCTTACCCCTTTTTACTGCATCTCTTTTTTTAAGGCTGTTCTTCATTTCAACCCCAGGTGTTACTTACTTACTTAGTCGTTCCCCTTCTACCGTGAGGCGTAGAGGTTTGGAAGAGAGAGTGCCAGACCATCCCATCGGCCGTCTTCCTCCTGGCCTGGCTCCACCCCAGTCCTCGGTCCTTCAAAAATTGTCTAATGTTGTCCTCCCAGCGGACTCTGGGTCGTCCTGGGGGTCTGGATCCCTGGCTCTTTGTTTCCCATGCTTGTCGTGGTAGCCGATCTTCTCCCATTCTGCAGACATGGCCAAACCATCTTAATTGGGACTGTTCCACTTGGGTCTGCAGGGGGTGGCACTTTAGGCCCTGACGTATCATCTGGTCGCAGACCATGTCTCTTCTTGTTACTTCAACCACCTTCCTCAGATACCTCATTTCTGAGGTTTGGATCTGGCTTTTGTGGGTTGTAGTCATTGCCAATGACTCGCATCCATATGTCAAGACTGGAACATAGGTGGAGCGGTATACAGCCATCTTCGTTTTCTTACCAACCTCTCTCTTGCTGAGGAATCCTCGATTTATGGCCTGAAAAAGTCTCCCAGCTGCTGCTTTTCGAGTGGCCAACTCTTCTTTGGTGCCTCCCTTTCGGTCTATAATAGCTCCGAGATATTTAAAGTGGTCGACCTGCTCCAGGACCTGTTCTCCCAGCTTAATCTGATGTCTTCTTTCTTCTTGTGATATCACCATGGATTTTGTTTTAGAGCTACTTATGACCATCCCTCTCTTCTCCAGCTCTTCCTTCCAGACTTGCAGGTTGGATTGGAGATGTGCCTCTGATTTAGCAATCAGGGCAACATCATCAGCAAATGCCAGCTCTGAAATACAGACCTGTCTCATCTTCCAGTACCCCACTGAATACTTTCTTGTTCTCTCCTTACATGACTTGATAACATCGTCCATGAGGAGTATGAAAAGATAAGGTGACAGGATATCACCTTATCTTACACCAATAGTAGCCCTGAACTCTTCTGACTTATGGTTTGCTGTCCTCACATAATTCCTGCAAGACTTGTAGAAGCTCTGTATAGCATGAATCAGAGGTGCTGGAATGTTCTTCCTTGCCAAACAGTCCCAAAGTTTGCTCCAGGGGACCCTGTCAAACGCCTTTTCCAGATCTATGAAACAAAGATGGATCTCGCACTCTTATACTCAAGGGCCTTTTCACTCAGCTGTCTGAGTGTGAAGATTTGGTCTTGTGTACTTCGGTTTGCTCGGAATCCGCACTGGACCTCATCCAATTGTGGCTCAGCTAGGCGTCGGAGTCTCTGCTCTAGGATTCTGGAGTAGATTTTACCAGGGACACTGAGAAGGGATATGCCTCTATGGTTTCCACATTGTCGATTGTCACCCTTTTTGAAAATTGGTGTTATGATGGCAATCTCCCAATCCTTTGGTATGGTCTTGTTGCACCATGCTGCCTGTAGGACCCTTAAGAGTAATAGGTCACCTGATGCTCCCGTGTACTTAACCATTTCTGGTGTTATACCATCATGCCCTGCTGCTTTGCCCATCTTGATTTTCTCCAGTGCTGCCTTCAGTTTTCCATCTTTATGTCATCTTCATCACCATTTATTTCATCTTCTGTGCTAGTGGTTATCATTTCTGATGCTTGACCTTGCTCGCCATCAAGGCGTTCTGAGAAATATTCTTTCCATCTTTCCATTACTTCCTTCGGGGCAGTAAGCAATTTGCCTTGCTTGTCCTTTATAAATTTGAGAGGGCATTGTTTTTAGTTCATGTTCTTTAGGGTCTTATAGAACAGTTTCTGGTTTTCTTGCGCATCTTTTTCTAGCTTTTCTCCAAATTCTTCCCAGGACTTCTGTTTTGCTGCTAGCACCTTGTTCTTTGCTTCTGTTCTGAGTGTCACATATTCTCTATTTTTCTCTATTTGTCCTGCTGTGTTTTTAGCTCCTGAGTATTGTTTCCATGCCATTTTCTTCTCTCTTATTTTCTCTTTGACTTCCTCTGTCCACCAAGGTGTCCTCTTTCTCTTGTTCCCAAGTCAGACTTCACCACATGTTTCTGCAGCAGCTGTTTTTATGATGTCCTTGAATTTGAGCTAGATAGTTTCCAAGTCATCAGGTTGATCTTCTGTATTTCTCACCGCTGTAGCAATAAGCCCCTGATATCTGGTCTTAATTTCTGGCTCTCTCAGCTTGTAAGTCTTAATGCTCATTTCTCCCGTTCGTTTACTTGGTTTCTTGCGTGATGTTGGGCAGTTCCTAGGCTGAGCAACTCTTTCAGTTGTTCTTTTGATTGTAAGCAGGTAGTGATCTCTTCCAATCTCTGGCCCCCTCCTTGCTTTTAATCAAGTGCAGTGATTAAAAGTAATGGTTAACACAGTTAATTACAGTTTTGATTTACTGTATTTGGACTGAGTAGAGGTTGGAAGAAGATACTATATTTGGATATTGGAAATCAGATTTTATTATCTTGAATTTACTACACTATATATCCTAATTATAAACCATCAAGGGTTTAACGAGATATTGTTTCTTAAAAAAAAATACTGCAATGACAATATTGCTAATGTGGAACTGATGTCAAGAACCACAGACTATTAGTGGAACAATAGACGATAACAAGAAGACACGACACTGGAGGTGGATTGGACACACATTGAAGAAACCTGTTGACATCACAAGGCAGTCAGTATTCTGGATACCCTGCTGTAAGAGAGATAGAGGGAGACCAATGAGCACACGAAGATAACTGAAGGCAGGGATGAAAGGGATGAGGAATATGTGAAAAGACCTTAAGCTGATGGCACAGGTCAGGAGGGCTTAGCATAAGTTTGTTGAAGACCTTTGTTTCTTGGAGAGCTGATGGATGATGATGATGGAATAAATTATAATGCATTGTATTGCCACTAAATTGCAGATTCTGCTACAGTGGAATGAAGTGTTAAAAGACTTCGCAGTAGCACGTCAGCTTTAATAGATGGGCTGACCAGTTCCCTTCCTCGCTGTTGAACTCCAGAGCAGAGTCTTGTAGGCCACACATTTACAGCTGGGTAGACTGGAGCTTGATACCAGATTTCAAACCCAGTAATTTTGCTTGAAAAAGCAAGCACTCTTGTTACTCGACACTATTATATCCCACTGAGTGCTGAATAGGATATTTTTATCAATTCATCTTTTAAAAATGTGACTGCTAAGAATCTATTTTGTGACAAAACAGTTTTGGCTCAGCTAAGAAGAACATGACTGGAATAGAGCATTTATTAAATAGTTGTAATGTGAAAATTTTTCCTGACTTCATTTAGGATCTTTTGCCTTGTAACATTGTTAGTTATTTTTTTAAATGTCACAGAACTAACTAAACAGTGGATATTGACCATTTTTTTTTCATACTGAAATCTGTGGCACTGATGTTAGCTATTTCAGTTTTATCTTTTTTTGTATTCAAGGTTGTTCTTGATATTTCTCTTTTCTCTATTTGTTAGTCCTTGATGAAGGCCATGTGGTAGTAACATGGGTATTTTTTTGTGTGGTCTTTATGCTAGTACAGATGCATTACTTATTTTCATTTCATATTCATAACCCTCCACTATCAAAGGAGCATAGGCCTTCAACAAACAACTGCCAAGTCCTCCTGTCACGTGCCATCATCTCAAGTTCTTTCCACGTTCTCATCATTTTCACCTCTGTTTCCAGCTCTGTTCTCCATGTGCTTCTTGGTCTACCTCTGCCTCTCTTGCCCTGGGGGTTCCAGAACTAGGACTGCCTTGTAATGCTATCAACATGTTTCCTCAGTGTTTGTCCTATCCATCGCCATCGTCTTCTTCTCATCTCTTGTTCCACTGGCACTTGTCTGGTTCTTGTCATCAGTTCCACGTTGGTAACCTTGTCATACCATTTTAATTATTTTCATTTACTGCTGATTAAACAGTTAATTGGTCAAAATCTTTTAGTCGGGCACCAGTGAACTTTAATGCCTAGTTGCCAAGTGTGGACTGAAGAAGTTTCAGGTTATAAAGGTACTAATCTTTTGAGGTTCCATAATACTTAATATGTTTTATGTTGAGTTTTATTAGTTTTCTGAGCAGTAAAAATGATTTGGATGTGATTTTAACTTTTTTTTTTTTTTTTTTAAATTCTCAAGCACAACCACCTCTAGAAGTGAAGTTTGAAGATTCTGAAAAAAAATATGTTCGTCTGGGTGAGCATCTGAAATTTGTCTGCCACATCAACAGGGATTTGTTGTATGCTATAAAAAATTTTATTGAAGTCGTTCGTGTGCCAGCTGTGGATAATACCAAGGAAGTTATTCTTTCGCAGTCGGGCAAAAGAAGTGATGCAGAGCCTGCATTTTATAATGTGTCTCTTGCACCTGCTTCTGGAGTATCCATCGTTATAACATTTTGGATAACTGGAGGTGAGTGGTTGAATTAAGTGTATTGGGAAAGAGGTAGATTATGTGCAGTAGTGAACTTACATTATGTGCTCTTGATGGTGAAGTAGCAAGACACAATAGAACCAGGTAACTGTAAAATTGTTAATATTTTGTTTAGAGTAGGCCTAATTCGGTGGAAGCTTGTTAATATGATTTTCAGAGGGGGAAAGCAGCAATTGCAATAACAAAAAGTCTCACTAGTGTTAAGCATGTATAGTTCTTGTATTTATTTAACTAACCTGTTTAAAAAAAAAAAATCATGTCCCGATGGCTTTTTAAAAATTGTTTTGGCCTGAGTTATAAGTAACTAACCATCTTTAACAACTGATTAAAGGGTCGGAGTGGCTAAGAGGTTTGGCGTCTACCTCGAGTTAGAGGTACCGGGTTCGATTCCCAGTTCAGGGAATATAATGTATGGAAATTCTTTTTCAGAACCAGTGGTTCCTGATGATGTCATACCCCCCCCCTCACCCCCCCCCGCCCCCCCCCCCCCCCCCCGCCCCCCCCCCCCCCCCCCCCCGGTCTCCTGGGTAGTGAGATTGGATGCCTAGCCATCTCGGATAAGGGCGGAAAAATAGGAGGTTCCGTGCGCACGTTAAAAATCCCATGGCAGTTGGAAATCATAAAGAGTAGGCCTATCAGGCCGCTGCCCTAGCAAAATTTAAAAATTAGAAACCTGTCCACCATAAAAATATTTATAGAATGTGTGATTCCTATATATTCACACATTGAGATTCTTGCCGATGCTACGGAATTCGTGCACTGTATGGAGATCCTCCTTGTGTGATCTATAGGAGGAGATTGGAGAACTGATGTAGTAGTCCATGTGCAATGAAGATAGTCCTTCAATCCAAACCAAACAACTGATTAAAAGTAAAGTTTAACTGTTCCACTTGTTACTGTCACCCTTTTATATTTAAAATAAATTGTTTTAAAATATTTATGTTTAAAATCAAAACTACAAAAATGTTGTCGCACCGTGTCCATGGCTTCTGTGGTTTTTCATCAGCAAATGGTGCGAGTTTTTATCTTCACCCATTTTCCCCATGGTTGCTGTTGGCAAGAGAAATTCTCTGTCCTGGATGTTGCTCCATCATTTCTTGCAGCAATGAAAGCTTTGATACTTACTTACTTACTTAGTCGTTCCCCTTCTACCGTGAGGTGTAGAGGTTTGGAAGAGAGAGCGCCAGACCATTCTATCAGCTGTCAGCTTTGATACTGTGATGATTTATTTTTTCCCACTCATTATAGTCTAATCACAACGGGCTGATCACCCGTTTGCCAGTCACTTCGATTACGGAAACAACAGCAAATGGGTTGATTTGCCATTGCCCTAAAGACGCCACTAGGCGTGATGGGAAACAATGGCAAAGAAAACCTATCTGCTGTTGCCCTAAGACGCCACTAGGCGTAATGGCCACTGACTGCTTTGACGGTCGGTGGCTAAGGACGGAAGAAGAAGAAGATTATAGTCTAATGTTGCTACCAGCAGTTTATGTCATTCATCTGACTATATCTTCTGGTTCTCCGTTTATGCTTCTGGGGAAACATGCAATGAAAACCCGCTTATTAAACAAAATAGTTCCTAATATTTCCATCGGTTGAATCCCATCCAGTATGAACATTTGCTTCTGCATGGTGTTTACAGAAGCAAGCTCCTTTTGTATGAGTCTCTGTAGTTTAGCTTCACGTACCAATCAAGGCAGTCCTTATTCTGCAATCCCCCGGGCAAGAGAGGTAGAGAGAGACCGACAAACACATGGAGAAAAGAACTGGAGACAGAAATGAAAGTAATGAAAATGACATGGATAGATTTTGAGCAGATGGCATAGGACAGGAGGACCTGGCTTAAATTTGTTGGTCTGTGCTCCTTGGTGAGCTGGCATCTAATGATGATGTTGAAGGGGTTGAAGATGACGTATACAGTTGGCCTAAAGGAACACATGCTTTATATAGTGAAAATGCGAATTATCAAGAGGGTTAGGTTGCATGCTGTCTACGAAGAATAATATTGTTCTCTTCTAGAGACTAATTGTGGCACCTGATGCTTATAATAGTGACTAAGAAATGGACATTGTCATACATGCCTTACAATTTGAGAGTTAAGTTCAGGGACAGTTATGCACAATTTTGAATTGTTTACTTTCTTCATCACCGTTGGCACAAGCTTTTCTGTTTCTTTGCCATTACAACAATTTTAGAACTTTCTCGTTCAGTTTACAGCCGCTGGGGTTCTCACCTTTGACAATCCCATCTTGCCTGCAGTGAACACCTTTACCATTCCCCCATTCATACAGTGATACACAAGATCTTATGTTTTCTTAAACCTTTCAATTCAGCCATTTGGTGCCTTAATCAAGTCCTCTGACTGCTCCCTGATCCCTGTAAAGACATTTAAAAGACTGAACTGGGACTTTGAAAAATAAGTGGGCTGTGCAGGAAAACATCATCATCATGTTCCTTTGTGCTGCTGATGGAGTATGGAGCCATCATTGCAGCTGGTCCCCTTGCAGGTAGCCTGCACCAAGCAGTCACATGTGTTCTTCCATCGGTAGTTTCTGTGGCAGTTTGTTTTACAAGATGAGGTTGCCAGCCCCACTCACAACCTTATATTAGTCACTTTGTACAACTTTGTCCAATTCCTTCTTTGTCTCTTCAGAGACCTCCAGGAAATACTTGGCTAGCAGGAATGCGCCTATGAGATTCTGCTGTTTATGGAATTAGATATAAAATACTAGGCATTTACTGTCCTAAAACTCTATGTGATCCTTGGGGTTCACTGAAGAAATATGAAAGAAAAAAAGACAACAAAAGAGGGACACCTGAGGGAACAGAAGGATTGTGAACACAGCTTCCACCAGGAACCAAGCCAGGAGGAAGACAGCCGATACAATAGTATGGCGCTCTCTCTTACAAACCTCTACACCTCACGGTAGAAGAGGAACGACTAAGCTTCCACCAGGTATGTCGTATAATAGGTGGTTAACATGTGGATATGGTTGGCTGACTCATCTTGAAAAATAAATTGCTATAGAAACCACCGCTGTAGAAACACTGACATCTTGTTTTAGTTTCAACTAGTAGTGGTCCAGGGTTCTTTATTGAGTTATTCATTCCTTGTCTTATCAATTTGATTATTATCATCAAAATAGGTAAGTCTGGAACTAACAGATTTTCTTTCTTTTTTTCCCCTAAAATGACTTCATAGTCAGAGACCTAGATGAAGGCACCCTTATCTGTCGTGTGAGACCATCTGAAGACAACCCTGATGGTGAAAAAGAGCAAGATGAAACAGAGATTGTAGTTCTGAGTAAGTCACTTAATGCACATTCATTTAATGGTTTTCCCAGTAGTAAGTATGTATATATCTATCTATATATATACTTAAAAAAAAGATAATGGTGGACCATAGCAGATACTGTCGAATAGGGAGTGATGTGTTAGAGAATTCGCCATACTAGGTCCAGCTTAATGAGGTTACAGTGACCACTTCCCTTCCTTGCTACCTTTGCCTTCCCGAACTCAGGAGCAGAGTCAGGTTACCTTTCAAAGCTGGGTAATCTTGGAGTGTGACGCATGAGGTTTGGACAATATATTAATGGACTCTTTTCAGTAGTTCGTGCAGAGTTGTCAAGTTGATTGCTGCATTATACTATAGTGAACATTAAAGAAGAAGCAAGGACTGTAAAATTTGAAATCAAGATGTAAATCAAAAATGAAACGCTCACTCTGTGTAATCATATATTTTCCGCTATAACCAAGAAGCAGAATATTTGAGAAGAATAATACATCGCAGAAATTCAAGAGAGGTTTTAAAAAAAAATACTTTATTACACTTTTACTGAGGGCTGGGGTAAATTACTATGAGAATCCTCTAGAATACTTACAATGTTAAACTTCACTTTTCGTGATGTAAACTGTGTTGTGCATTTATTTCTGAACATGAATGAGAAAACCAGGTTAGTAGAACATTGACATTTTTACCATCTCAAGAAGATGCAAATCTATGGAAAACAGTCTAATCTAGATAAAATAATTCTTCCTGGAGGTACCCAGTCATATTGTTTAAGGGCTGTAGATAAATCAAGAAGAAACCATAACAGATGAGTATTGAAGAGATGATTGATAAATCTTGAGATGTAGATTTCACTATGACTAAACAGACAAAGCCCATGAAATGTGGTACAGTTCATATAAGGAAAACAGGATCAATCACCAGCAATAGATCTCCTGTATATAGATGCATTCATATGCTGCAATCATACTTACATGCATTCATGCCCTTCAGCATTTACTGAGGGAGACTGAGCACCTGTGGGTTTGCCAGAAGTGCAAGGATGTCGATTCTGAACAATAATAACAGTCATTTTCTTATATTATATTGTTGTTAACTTTGACGTACAGGAGAACTGTTCATTGAAGATCATGTGTGGAGTATTGGTGACAAGTAAATGGCAGAATTGAGTTACAGAGGTGATAAACACATTTGCCAGTTACAACAAGGTTCAACCACGAGGCAACAAACTTGAAAATACGATTATACCAAAAATAATTTAAGAACATAGCTACTAAAAGAGAGGTAGTAGGTTACCACATATGACTAGCCCGTGAACCATTACTACAAGCTGTTTTAAAGATTACCTGGCGCTCATGGCCAGTTCCCCCATCTGGGGCTCACGCTGTCACATAAGGTTACCTGGTGCCATTACTACATGAGGAAAGGGGCATCCGGTGACAAAAGATTACACGTTGCCGTGACCCCTGGTGAATCATTGCCATTGCCTCAACAGAGCACATAACTATCATGACTCCCAAGTGTCTCAGCCTCCTGTTGTCTTGTATCGAAAATGAACCCATTTCACTTTGGTAGCAACTTTAAAATCCATGGCTCCGCCAGCCGTGGAGGCAATTGTGAAAGTTACAAAGAGAAGACAAATTACTCTGTTCGTTCCGTCGCACACAACTAGGGACAGACACGGACACACCTGCGCGAAGCTGATGAGGCTAGCCACTGCGCGCTAGGAACTGAAATTCTATGCCTAACACCTCTTATAATATACACCGCCTGTTGCTCGTCAGTCACAACCCTTTCATCAGTACAATGAAAAACTCAACGTACTGTGGACTTAGAAAAATTCCTGGTGTTTTCTTTACAGCAGAGTTTACTGTCATGCTTTCCATAGCCCATTGCGGTTGTTCCACAGCCAGCATGATGCATTTTCAGCAGTTTCACTAAGCCTCTTCAGTGCCCTTGTTCTCGACTGTCCCCTCAGCCCCAACAGTTTCAATAAATCATACACTGATGCAGCCACGAGCCCTCTTGCGCCCACCTCAACAGCCATGACCCTTGCAGTGAACCCATCATGTCTCAGATCCGCGGCCAGATCATTATACTTGGCCGCTTTGAACGAATGTTGTTCGTCCAATCTGGATTCAAATGGCATGGTCAGTTCAATCAGTATAACCTGAAGCGATGCTGAAGAATGAAGCACTATATCGGCCGTCTCCACGATTTTCTGATACTCTCTGGATATGCCCCTCGTCCAGGTAGGTCTACCGCCATCTCCCAGTCGTTTGCACAGTCAAGAAGAGATGGTAAACTGCTACCTGGTTTACTCGGTTTGGGGTGTGCTGACTTTCCTGCCCTCAGAAAGTATGTATTTGTGGTGCTCAGCCTGGCTTTGCTATTTGCCTTCATCCTTGCCAGGTCTATTGTCGCAGCAAGCTCATTTAGCACTTTGTTGTGGCGCCAAGTGTATCGCCCTTGCCCTAATGACACCTTACATGCTGAGAGTACATGTTTAAGTGTCTGCTTCCCCTGGCACAGGGGGCACTGCTCATCATCCGACTTTCCCCATCTCACGAGGTTTGTGGCCGACGGCAGCAGGTCATAACATTGATCTAACAACGAAGCTGAGCCTAAGAGGTGCCATGTGCCATATGCCATATATCATTCCATGTCAAGGACCTCTGCAGGGCTCCTTCCCATGTAGTCCATTGGCCTTGTTGGGCCTGCTGCACTGCTTTTTGCAACCTCTTATCATTCTCAGCTCCTCGTATCTCCTGAACTACCATGTCTCTGCGCTCCCTGCTTGATGCCTTGGACCACCAGCGGATGTCTTCATGACCAAATCCCCGTCTATTCGTTTGTGTGTATTCGATTACCTCCCTCAGTTTGAGCGACTCTTGGGCAGCATCAACAGCTTCTTCCACTCTCCACTTCCTTCCCGTTTTCAGTGTGGGCTGAATGGACTTAACCACGTCATCTGCTGACTCGCGTAGCATCATTGCAAGCCTTGCTTTTCCAACTTTGTACTCTTCAACAACTGACTTGAAGGGAAGCAGAAGTTTTGACTTTTTGCAGTACAATGCTACATCTGACAGACCTGGTGACACCCCTAGCCATTTCCTCATGAACTTGTTGACCTTCTGCTCTATAGATTCCACTGTACTTGTGCTTATTTCATATATAAGCAGTGGCCACAGCAACTTAGGTATCAACATGAACTGGAGACACCACAGTTTGAATTTTCCCAGGAGTCTGCTTTGGGTCTGTGATCTGTAGCCCTCTGCCTGCCATTTCTATTGTCTGTTGCACTGCCTTCGTGTCTTTTAATGAGGCATCGTACACCCTGCCAAGACTTTTAACAGGTTCCTCAATGACAGTAGGGATTTTCTGGTTGGAAACCATGAAGATGACCTCTGCTATCTTCCCTTTCCTGACTGATAGGCTTCTTGTGATAGAGCTCCAGCGATTGAAATTGTATGAAAAAACAAAATAATGAACATTGTGCGACATAGTACACAGAAGGCAAATTGTGATCCAGCTAATTTAAAAAACGTGGAAACGAAAAATGTTCAGGTGACTTGTAGGTTGTAAGAGCAGTGAGAAGTAAACATTAGATGTGCAGATACATGCATTTTGTGTGTAGTTAGATTATTTCATGGATTCTTCAGGAGGAAAGTTAATTGGACTTGATAGATAACAGTAAATTAAGTTAATAGGTTGACAGTATCGTAGCTCATATAAAATAAAAATGTGTAGCTCATTATTTGCAATGATATTTTTTAGTCATTGCTTTTCATTGTTTGTAAACATCAGCATTTACATTAACTTTTTCCACATACGCCATATTAGAAACCCACTGTGAATGAAACTTTTTTTTTTTTTTTTTTTAGCCCAACTAATATAATATTGTATATCAGACATGGGCCGAAGAACCCCAACCACAGCCCAGAATGTACCACTCTCCCCCTGAACCCGACACTGCCATGATTGCCCTGCAACAGATTACTCACACTTTAAATAAAGTTTATCATGACTCCAAGTTTCACAACATTAGACTTATAGTATATTTTTCTTCTTTTCTTTCTTTGATCCTTAGCCGCCGACCGTCAAAGCAGTCAGTGGCCATCACGCCTAGTGGCGTCTTGTAGGGCAACAACAAATTGATTCCACTTTGCTCGGTCAGTGGCCATCCTTCGTACAGTGCCCCAACTCTGGTTCATTCTTTGCATCTCAGCCTCCACAGTCCTCCGCCAGGTTGTTTTTGGTCGGCCTCTCTTTCGTTTTCCTTCAGGGGTCCAAAGCATAGCTGTTCTTGTGATGGCATCAGGGTCTCTTCTGAGGACATGACCAACCCAGTTCCAGCGTCTGCCAGCTATGATGGTGTGCATGTCCTCTTGCTTGCTACGAGTAAGCAGATCTTGGTTAGTGATGGTATTCGGCCAAAAGATTCGGTGAATTTTTCTTGGGCATGTTGTGTGAAAAGAGGACAATTTCGACATTTCTTTCTCTGTAACTCTCCAGCATTCCGCACCATAGAGAAGCACAGAAAGCACACAGCTCTGATATAATCTTAATTTTGTGCTTGTGCTGTATTGGGAGGACTTCCAGATGTTGTTTAGGCTAAAGAAGGCTGTTCTTGCCTTATTCATTCTGATTTTGATGTTTGTTTTTTTTATAGTATATAATACACTCTTAATATGTCTAGATTTTTTATTTTTTATTTATTTATCTCCAACTCATTCTGTCCTCTTCTATTTCCAGTCCCCACTAATATTACGTTTGAGTAGTTTATTGTTCAGTTTCGTTTTTTAGTTTCTTAGTATGTATTGTGTACATCCGGTGGTGGCAGTCATTTCCTTTTCCGGGCACGCGCATCCGTTCGCGGGCGGCAAAAGCTTTAGGAATTCAGCGCCTTCAGGGAAGTACCTAGTTTTAATTTTTATATTTATTTAGGTTCTTATGTGTCCTATCTAGCCTTCACTTTCTTTCCTTTCCCTGACGAAGGCATTGTGGCCGTAACGTTGGCTATTTTCTTTGCCTTTTGTCCTCGTAAGACGAATCACCTTTTTTCAATTTTTTTTCCACACCCATCCATTAGACTTATAGTAGAACCCATTCTCTGGTGTTTCAAAAAAATGTTGTAAATGGTTAGTTGACATAATAAATATGTCATTTCTGTTGACGCTTCAGATCAAAACAAAAACAGCTATAAACCCACATACTTGAATGAGCTCTTCCTAACAAAATCAAAACAGAAACAGCTATAAATATAAGACCACACGGTCTTTTATATTTGGGCATGCGTCCTAATATAACAGATGGACCTTATGTCTTGGTTGGGTGGTGTGTGCCTCACCAACATAAGGTAAAACTCATATTTTAAAAAATAAAAGCAAATCAAAAGAGCCTATCTTTCTAGTGACGGTTTGGTTACAGATTCTTGCGGAGACGGACAGCTTCCTTTCCTGCAGAAACATGGAACGTTTGAGAAAAACACACTAGTTCAGCGATACAACCAAGTGACCAACAGTCAGTGTGCATGGACAGTGCTGAGAAAGATTAGACAATATCAAGATAAATCAATACAAATGTTTAGCAAAAGACTACTAAAGTTGGCAGAAGAAGCATTTGATGACCAACATATCAGTACACTTGAAATAGAGAACAGCTAGTTGGCTTATTTGTAGACTGTTAAATGATTCCCTAAAGCTACATTTATTGCAAAAGGACAAACAGTTTGAGAGGCTTTTCAAACATCGCAAAAGGAGGAAAATGTCTGACATAGATTCAGTCTCAGACTTGGGACCTCAAGACGCAGCAATAGAGACCGCAGTCAGCGACTCATAGCTTGACTGCCTGCGTCAGGACCAGCAAACCAGAGCTGGTCAAGACCGTGCTCCACCTCCACGTGGTGGTCCTGGAAACAGCCTGCAGCAATGCAGTCTGGCTGAGCGAGTACGGATCGCAATGGGAAGGCAAACCCGGTCCTAAAAAATGCCGTGCAGAAGTCGGATGTGTCGACCGAAAGGTGCAGATATCACAGCTACGTTGTAAACAGACACAACGCAACCACCGTCCTTTTCAGGGCGAACGAAGAAGAAGAAGAAGACTTGGTCGCACACTTCTACAAGATGGACCAACAGAAGAATCGATGGAAGTAGATCATTACAGTTATTAGAGAAGAGACAGTCGCTCCCCGGAACATAGATTTGTCCACAATGTGAACAGAGATATTCTTCTTCTTTGATCCATAACCACCAACCGTCAAAGCAGTCAGCGGCCATCACGCCTGGTGGCATCTTGTAGGGCAGCAACAAATTGATTCCACTTTGCTCGGTCGGCGGCCATCCTTCGTACAGTACCCCAACTGTGGTTCATTCTTTGCATCTCAGCTTCCACAGTTCTCCGCCAAGTTGTTTTTGGTCGGCCTCTCTTTCGCTTTTCCTCAGGGATCCATAGCATAGCTGTTCTTGTGATGGTATCGGGGTCCGTTCTGAGGACGTGGCCAACCCAACTCCAGCGTCTGCCAGCTATGATGGTGAACAGAGATATAGTCTGTTATTATTGCCAAAAAAACAAGGGCACAAGGCCAGACATTGTAGAAACAGAATGCAAGATGTTACTCACAAGACTGTGTGGCTCATGCAAAATTTTAGACAGTGTTGGTCAACACCGAGCAAATTAAATCAAAGAGATGTGTCACAAAATAATTACACACATTCAAGTACACATCATACTTCCTTACACAACCCTGGTAGCTACGGGGATACCAGACATAATTATAAACACACATTTTCGTGTAGAATTTAGTGTAGTAAGTTTTTCATTTACATGAGTTCTGTTTACATTAATTTGAAATTGCACAATCACAGATATAGCAGTGTAGATTCTATTTCCACACCCATCTTGAAGTTGCACATTTGGAAACCTCTACTTAAACGATCTTCAATTTGGCTGAGAGTTGCATCACACTGTAAGCCTAAACGATGTGCCTTATCTTTCAAGCTATGTACATGTAATTTGTATGAATCTTGTGATACGGTCAAACATGTTCTTTGAACATGTGGCCAAGCCAAGTTTGAATTCTAAGACATGCATCAGGCATAATTTTACGTGCTTTTTTTTCTGGTACTGTGACAATTATTTTTAATAGCTTGACATTGTGTGTAAATTTAGCTTAGAGTGGGCATTGAATTGTATAGTATGCTTGTAAAATGTTTGTGTCAGTGCTCAAATTGTTTAATATATCTTTTTAGTGACAGATTGACTCTGAATATAGCAACTGATATACCTTTTTTCTCACAATTCCAGAAAACTTGCAAGAAAAAGTCAATAACACTGGAACATTTTTTTTTAAAAATTGATGAAGAAAAATATCTCCCATTTAACCTCTAATGTGTTATGATTAGGATATATAGTATCTTTATTTTCATATAGTATGTTCAATTGCTGATTTGGTGAATGTGACATCATATATCATGTCCAATTATTGGAAATAGAGCACATTAAAATTTCCCAATGCTGTGGTGCATATGGTGCTAACTGATGTGTCTTCAAGGAAATAGTAAACAGACTGAAGTAACCATTTGACAGATAATGTGGTCAGTTATTGAAAGAAACACAGATTTGTTGTATTAGTTGAAGAATTTAAACATTTCTAAATCTTTTTTAAATATTTTAAAATCAGGGCCATTGGATGCTCTTAAACTGAGGTTTGGTGACTTTGATGCCATCTCCAAAGACAAGATTGATCCTATTGAAGTGGAATCTGGAACGTACACGGTACAGTGCATTGCAGAAGGAAGCAACCCTGCCACATCACACGTCCATTTGTATTTGCATGGTGTGGAAATTGAAAAAGTTCTTCCTGAGACAGAAAGGATGGAAACAGATGTCATAAAGTACAGGTAAGAAAAAATGTCATAAGATTTCAGTCTCTCGGTTAAGAATTTCTCATGGGCTTTTTTGCATTTGACATTTCAAAATTGGCGTGTATTACAAGGTTCGTAGCTACCTTGAAAAATCTACAAAAGCCTGGAATGACCAGAAGAGAAGGCAAGGCCTGGAAAAATAGCGAAAATGGCTAAAAACCTGGAAAAAGATAATAGAAAGTTCACTGCTTGAATTGTTTTATTTGTGCTATTTTTTTGTTAAGCATTATCAGATACTATGGATTGTTTACTTCCCTTTGTGCATCAAATCCATTTCTGGAAATTTTTGCTAAAGATTGAACCAGCATGGGTCACTTGTTAGTTTCAGGTTGACAACAAATGAGTGAAATCTACGTAACTGAAGCTTCTCAAAAGCTTAGTTCACTCAAGAAAGAGACATTTGAGTTTGGAAATCATATCTGGCCTTAGTTTCCAGATAAATGGCTAGACATGCCACATTATTACAAAATAGGTATCTCCAGTGGAAAAAGTAATGTAGAATTTAAATTATGTTTCAAAAAAAAAAAGAAGAAAGAAGTGGATTTGACAAATAGTGTGCACTGATGAGTTTCTGGAAAGAAACATAAGGTAGAGTCTGCTTTGCTTCGGTGCTTTCCACCAGTATTAAGTCATTCATTTCAGCTGAGGTAGGCCTATGAAATAAACTGAATTATCTTACCTAGCTTGCTTATGTGTAAGTATAAATTTCAGAATTAAGTCATTCATTTCAGTTGATAAGGGCCTCTGTAATAAACTGAATTGTCTGACCTACCTACCTTATGTTAAGTTTAAATCATCAGAATTATGAACTGTGGTTACTATGACGACCTTGATGCCTAACTTCAAATAATAGTTATTTCTAGTATCAGTAGTTATACTTCCAACTTGTTGATGTAAGTTGCTGCCCACAAACATTTACCTCATTTATAAAGCACATTAAACAAAGGTCCCGGAATTGTTCAGTTTACAGACAGGCCATATGTCCTGCTGCAATTCATAAAGTTGTGTAGGGCCAATTTCAGTTTTCTATTTAAACCAGGCCAGATCCAGAATTTTATTTTCAAAATTAAATTTCTTAGTTTATGGCAGTTTGATGGGAATTTGAAGAGAAAAGCGAGGAAACCAAAAAGAACATGGAGAACAAAAGTGGTGGCCGCGTAAATTGGCAAAAATAAGAAATTAGGAAATACCTCTGATTGTGACTCCGTATATCGGAATACTCCTTCAATTAATCAGGTTGAAATGAAACACAGTGGGCTGTCTCTTTGATAGGACCATAAAAAAGAATTCACTGACACAGTAAAAAGGAGTAAGGATTAGGTTTAAGTATCCTAAACTTAACCCTAACGACGCTGGCGACATACTGAGATGACATCAAAGAAGACAGCACACTGTGCTTCATTTCAACCATTAATCCTACAGTGTAGTATTTTGTTTAGTTGATTTCCGTATAATTGTATTTGTTGTTGCATTAAATGTTTAGCGAGCGTTCCGTTGTATTACTGTGCTGTAGATTGACTATAAGGCACATTTCTCATATACTTGAAAATCGTACGCTTGGACCTTGAAAAGCCTGGGAAATGTTAGAAAAAATTTGCTACAAACCCTGGTATTCAATATTACCTTTTAATCAATGTCATACCAGGGCACTGAAAAGGGAACAAGGAACAGAAACACAGTGTATTTTTAACCACGATGTACAATGTGGCTAATGAAGGTTGTGCATGGGAACATCTTGTAAAAACTAAAAATGTAATCCCATTGCACAGTTTCCAAAAGTGTCATTCCAAAAGTGTTTCCTGGGGGTACCTGAAAGGGGGGGTGGGGTGCATGGTAGAATTTTTTATTTTACTTATCATTGTGGCGTTCTCCAACTTGCTCTTAGGTTTAATGATTTAATTCATGGAAGAGTGAAACATATTTGCAGTAGCCAAGTGATCATACAATAGTTCTTAATTACTTGCTACATAAACATCCGCACAAGAATTGAAGAAACGTCCAGCTTATTCACAACACGAACATGTTTATTATGGATAAAACGTATGCTCCAATGAAGTATTACTTGTAAGACCTTTTTCACTACACATCGCTAACTCCCCTGGCATAGGGAGAATGCCGGTACTGGCATATAACAGTCTGTCCGTAAATGTCGAGATCCAGTCCTGTAATCAGCTGTATCTATGAGCATACGAATATATAAGAACAGGAACATCGCCCGTCTTCAGTCTGCAAACATCACTATATCATTTCTATTCACTCCTCTACCTATCCTGTGAATGAATCAGACACTCTGTCATTCCAGGATGAACAGACTTACTTCAGAACATATCTATCAAACACACCGACATCTGAAATATCTCGGAGCAATTCACACATGCATCCTCCCTGTTCAACGACACATCTCCTAATGCCCCCTGAACCCTTCGCTCTCATTCGCCCACCTTTTGACCTCTCTTGCATACTGATTAGTGACGTCGTCTCTGCCGCAATGCGACGGACGGTAATAAAAACTAGTGGACGAAGCTATTTAATAGCTAGATATAAGAACATAATAACAGCATATAAAATGTACGTCACATCTTCCCCCCTCCCCTGTCTGAGGAGAAAAATGAAATTTTTCTTCCTCAGAGGTAGGTAAACAAAATATAAAGTGAGATTCCAGTGCCCCCAAGTAGAGAGTTCAAATATAATACGAGCGGAGACCAGGAAGTACTCCAACACCTGTGTCTGTCATGAGAAAGCCAAATTTAACACAACGTGAGGACATTGATATGAAAATATCAAAGCCTAAGTCTTACTCAAGTCGAGACAATATGACACATAAGAAGTAGATGACCTGCCTTCCAGTAACTAAGACTACGTGTTATATGAACTCATCCATACCTGTCAATCATTTTCACTCTAATGTCACATACTTTTGGTCTAAGTCCTGTCAGGTCATAGACTGAGTGAATATTGTCACTTAATAGAATTGCAAAGTAATTATGCTACAGATGACCCTTAAGTAATTATAACCTAATATTTGAAAGTTGTAAGACACATGCAATGAAGTACATGATGTAATACCTTCATGATAAGAGAATAATGTTTTCTTCTCTCACATGAGTCTTTATTCACAATCTCAATGGATGATATACCATGATGATTAAGACAAGCATAATAAGTCCTAAAGACCCTGTGTAGTTTGGTAAAAGAAGTTAATGTCAATGCAAACAAGACATGCTCAGTTGGTATAAGACTTCAGTAGATGCAAGAAGTTTAGTAAAGCAGAATACAGGGACAATGCATAGAGATACTCCTTCTTAAACCCTGTGTGTCCATTAATCAAAGTCTAAGCACAAAGGTAGTAATAAAAATTAATGTGTCCAAAAAAGAATATATTAGGTAAATATCCCTATTAAGTTTGTTGAGCACAAAAATTGTGAGTGTTCATAAATCCATGCAGATAATTCAAGTTCACGATTCATGTCCATGGGTTATCAAATAAAAGGTAATAAATTATCCCTGAATAGTTTCTTTGGTTCACAATGTGTACTGAGATGTACCTGAATCCTGAGTATGATTGATGTCCCATGTAGAAAAAGTTATACACTAGGTAGTTTCCCCTGAATATCCATCACTGGTATAGTTGCATACCAAAACATAATGCAAGTTAATCCATGCCTACTAGTTGCTGTAAACACAGTCCTTGAACTATGCGAATAACAGAGTCATGGAATGAACATAAAGATAGTCAAATGTGGCAGATATAAGTGTACCTATAGGTGGTCAAAGACAACAAACTGGAATATAAGAAGTTCTCTACATCTAGGAGATTCGGTGATGTATCAAAACCAGTCCTAGATGGTTGTACAGCGTGACAAGACATCTGCAAGATTGTTCTCAGAGCCCTTGATCGCCCGGATGGTGTAAGAGTATGGCTGTAGACTTAGGGCATATCTAGCTGTTCGTTGGTTTGAAAAATTAGCTTTTTGTAGATAAGCTAGCGCCCTCTGGTCTGTTTCGATGATAAATGGAGCCCCAATCAAGTATTTTTGGAGTTTTGCCACACTCCATGATACAGCTAGGAGCTCTCTTTCCAGAATGGGGTATTTCGTTTCTGTTGAAGATAACTTGCGGCTCACATACAATACTGGATGCAAAACATTGTTGTGGAGTTGCATCAAAGACGCTCCTATCGCATATTGAGATGCATCACACCTGAGAGTAAAGGAGATAAATGGGTTAGGCAGTTTCAATATTGGTGCCTGTGAAAATACAGATTTAATACGGTTTAATACATCTTGGCATGGCTGGGTCCAGACTATTTTGTTAGGACATCCCGGCTTGGCCCCCAAAAAGCTGTGGCGTTCTCCAACTTGCTCTTAGGTTTAATGATTTAATTCATGGAAGAGTGAAACATATTTGCAGTAGCCAAGTGATCATACAATAGTTCTTAATTACTTGCTACATAAACATCCGCACAAGAATTGAAGAAACATCCAGCTTATTCACAACACGAACATGTTTATTATGGATAAAACGTATGCTCCAATGAAGTATTACTTGTAAGACCTTTTTCACTACACATCGCTAACTCCCCTGGCATAGGGAGAATGCCGGTACTGGCATATAACAGTCTGTCCGTAAATGTCGAGATCCAGTCCTGTAATCAGCTGTATCTATGAGCATACGAATATATAAGAACAGGAACATCGCCCGTCTTCAGTCTGCAAACATCACTATATCATTTCTATTCACTCCTCTACCTATCCTGTGAATGAATCAGACACTCTGTCATTCCAGGATGAACAGACTTACTTCAGAACATATCTATCAAACACACCGACATCTGAAATATCTCGGAGCAATTCACACATGCATCCTCCCTGTTCAACGACACATCTCCTAATGCCCCCTGAACCCTTCGCTCTCATTCGCCCACCTTTTGACCTCTCTTGCATACTGATTAGTGACGTCGTCTCTGCCGCAATGCGACGGACGGTAATAAAAACTAGTGGACGAAGCTATTTAATAGCTAGATATAAGAACATAATAACAGCATATAAAATGTACGTCACAATCATACTTTTATAAGGGACCCAAAGACGCAGCAATAGAGAATGCAGTCAGCGACCCATAGCTTGGGTGCATGGTAGAATTTTTTATTTTACTTATCATACTTTTATAAGGGACCCAAAGACGCAGCAATAGAGAATGCAGTCAGCGACCCATAGCTTGACTGCTTGCGCCAGGGTCGGTGAACCAGAGCTGACCAAGACCCTACTCCACCTCCAAGTGGTGGTCCTGGAAACAGGTTGCATCACTGCAATCTGGCTGAGTGAGTAGGGATCGAAGAGGGAAGGCTAACCCGGTCCCAAAAAATGCCGTGCGGAAGTTGGATGTGTCGGCCGAAATGCGCAAATATCGCAGCTTCGCTGTAAACGGGCGCAACGCAACCAACGTCCTTTTCAGGATGAACGAAGAAGAAGAAGATACTTTTATAATAAAAAAAATAATAAATTTTGCATAAGTGCGGCATTTGCCAGTTAGACTGCATTCTCATAAGAGCTCTGCGATTATTAGTTGTTAGGGAAACACTGCCATAGCAGATACTACTGAAGTGAAGTGTTAGGGACTTTGCTGTACTTGGTCCAACTTTATGTGATGGAGTAGGAACCTCGCTGTCTTTGCCTACCAAACTTCAGAACAGTCAAGCAGCCGTCATAGCTTGGTAGCCTGGAGCATGATGCTGCCAATTTTGAACCCAGTAACTTTGCAGCATGAGGCAAGCACTCTACCTCTCTGCCTGTCAGACACTCTGTAGATACTTGAAGCCCATAAAAACTTCAACTTACTTACTTACTTAGTCGTTCCCCTTCTACCGTGAGGTGTAGAGGTTTGGAAGAGAGAGTGCCAGACTATCCTATCGGCTGTCTTCCTCCTGGCCTGGTTCCATTCTAGTCCTCGGTCCTTCAAAGATTGTCTAATGTTGTCCTCCCAGCGGACTCTGGGGGTCTGGATCCCTGGCTGTTTGTTTCCCATGCATGTCATGGTAGCCGATCTTCTCCCATTCTGCAGACATGGCCAAACCATCTTAGTTGGGGCTGTTCTACTTGGGTCTGCAGCGGGTGGGATTTTAGGCCTTGAAGTATCGTCTGGTTGCGGACCATGTCTTGTTACTTCAACCACCTTCCTCAGATACCTCATTTCTGAGGTTTGGATCTGGCTTTTGTGGGTTGTGGTCATTGCCCATGACTCGCATCCATATGTCAAGACTGGGACATAGGTGGAGCGGTATACAGCCATCTTCGTTTTCTTACCAACCTCTCTCTTGCTGAGGAATCCTTGATTTATGACCTGAAAAAGTCTCCCAGCTGCTGCTTTTCGAGTGGCCAACTCTTCTTTGATGCCTCCCTTTCGGTCTATAATAGCTCCGAGGTATTTAAAGTGGTTGACCTGCTCCAGGACCTGTTCTTCCAGCTTAATCTGATGTCTTCTTTCTTCTCGTGATATCACCATGGATTTTGTTTTAGAGCTGCTTATGACCATCCCTCTCTTCTCCAGCTCTTCCTTCCAGACTTGCAGGTTGGATTGGAGATGTGCCTCTGATTTAGCAATCAGGACAACATCATCCGCAAATGCCAGCTCTGAAATACAGACCTGTCTCATCTTCCAGTACCCCACTGAATACTTTCTTGTTCTCTCCTTACATGCCTTGATGACATCGTCCTTGAGGAGTATGAAAAGTTAAGGTGACAGGATATCTTTCTTTTTCTTCTTTCTTAATCGGAACCTCTTCTACCCCATAAACAGAGTGTAGAGGTAACCCAAAGAGCACAAGGCTCCCGGGCAAAACATGCAATCAAAGTGTTTGACAAACAGGTGATTAGCCCATTGTGCGTGACAGGATATCACCTTGTCTTACAATATTGGTGGTCCTGAACTCTTCTGACTTATAGTTTGCAGTCCTCACATAATTTCTGCAAGACTTGTAGAAGCTCTGTATAGCATGAATCAGAGGTGCTGGAATGTTCTTCCTTGCCAAACAGTCCCAAAGTTTGCTCCAGGGGACCCTGTCAAATGCCTTTTCCAGATCTATGAAACAAAGATGGATCTCACACTCTTATACTCAAGGGCCTTTTCACTCAGCTGTCTGAGTGTGAAGATTAGGTCTTGAGTACTTCGGTTTGCTCAAAATCAGCACTGGACTTCATCGAATTGTAGCTCAGCTAGGCATCGGAGTCTCTGCTCTAGGATTCTAGAGTAGATTTTACCAGGGACACTGAGAAGGGATATGTCTCTGTGTTTTCCACATTGTCGATTGTCACCCCTTTTGAAAATTGGTGTTATGATGGCAATCTCCCAATCCTTGCCTTGTTGCACCACGCTGCCTGTAGGACCCTTAAGAGTAATAGGTCGCCTGATGCTCCCATGTACTTAACCATTTCTGGTGTTATACCATCATGCCCTGCTGCTTTGCCCATCTTGATTTTCTCCAGTGCTGCCTTCAGTTCTTCCATCTTTATGTCATCTTCACCACCATTGGTTTTCTCTTCTGTGCTCGCATCTTTTTCTAGCTTTTCTCCAAATTATTCCCAGGACTTCTGTTTTGCTGCTTTCACCTTGTTTTTTGCATCTGTTCTGAGTGTCACATATTCTCTATATTTCTCTATTTGTCCTGCTGTGTTTTTAGCTCCTAAGTATTGTTTCCATGCCATTTTCTTCTCTCTTATTTTCTCTTTGACTTCCTCTGTCCACCAAGGTGTCCTCTTTCTCTTGTTCCCAAGTCGGACTTCACCATATGCTTCTGCAGCAGCTGTCTTTATGATGTCCTTGAATTTAAGCCAGAGGTTTTCCAAGTCATCAGGTTGTTCTTCTGTATTTCTCACCGCTGTAGCTATAAGCCCCTGATATCTGGTCTTAATTTCTGGCTCTCTCAGCTTGTAGGTCTTTATGCTCATTCCTCCCTTTCGTTTACTTTGTTTCTTGCGTGATGTTGGGCAGTTCCTAGGCTGTGTAACTCTTTCAGTTGTTCTTTTGATTGTAAGCAGGTAGTGATCACTTCCAATCTCTGGCCCCCTCCAGACTCTAGCATCCCGGACATATTTGAATGAAAAACTTCAACTACATGAACAAATCATCTATTTTAGTCAATAGAACAAGTTGTGGTGTTCATTGCCATCCAGGGGTTCTCAAAACATGCAGGACCAAACTACTGTGCTGTGGTTCTGGGTTCTCTTAAGGAATCATTATGTCCTGCTAAGAGTCACTATTCAGCTGCCTTTATTATCCATCCATTATAAGATCTTCTTGCTAGCAGGTAAAATCCAGAGTTAAGTCTGGTGCTCAGGTGATTCTATGCTTCTTGTGTGGTGCAAGATTCTCATCATGTTTTACCTCTAAACGAATTTTGAATCTGGGCCACTCTGGTGTGGCTAGACGATCCCCAAGTGTTGGCCAGGCAACTCAAAGGTTTTATGTTTCAGGGATTGTTGTTGTTTGTTAACTAGGGCTGCTGAACTTCTCATTATGTTATAGCCAATATCAAGTTGAAGACTCCTTGGTATTATCTACACACTGTAGATCTAGGCTTTTCCTGTAGCTTTTCTGCTATTCTGAAATGTGCTGAGTCATGTGCTCCAGTTTTTCCAGCTTGGCTTGCTTTGAAAGGATTGTCACATCTAGTCCCAAAGCTAAAACACTGTGCTCTGGTTCTGGGCTACCAAAAGAATTGTCACATCCTGCACAGAACCAATTCTCAGCTCTCTCTGCCTATCCATAGTGAGATCCTCCTGCATGCAGTCAAACAGGTCACAGAATTATGCCTGGGGCACAAGTGATTTCTCCAAACTTAATGTGCAATGCTGGGTTCTCAACAAGTTTCACCACAGATGGAATCCCTGGAAGTGTGTGGACAATTTCAGGAGTCAGTGAGGGTTTAATTAACCTCACAGACAGAGGTTCACTTCCACATATGTATATTGTAGCATTGTACATAGCTGGTGGTCATATAAGGATGATTCCAGATATGCCTTCATGCATTGTTTCAGGGATGCACTGTGTGAGATGCTTCAGTGTCTTAATTGTATTTCTAACCCTGGAATTCATGTGAGAGTAACATAAATTCCGTTGTAACCCCCTAATTAATGTGAATTCCGTTGTAACTAGTAACCTTATTAAATGCAGCAATATTACGGGAAGAAGTGGAAGAGGCTATATGTTCGATGAAAGGAGGAAAGTCACCGGGTGTGGATAATATCCCAGCAGAGCTCTTGAAATATGGAGGACCAGATCTAGTAACAATCATGACAACAATTTGCCAGAAGATATGGAGTACAAAAAAATGGCCAAAAGAATGGACGCAGTCATTAGTAATACCGCTTCCAAAGAAAGGAAATCTAAAAATGTGCAAGAACTACAGAACCATTAGCCTTATTAGTCATCCAAGTAAGGTGATGTTAAGGATACTTTTGAACAGAATAAAACAGAAATCAGAAGAAATCTTGTCAGAGGAACAGGCTGGCTTTAGACCAAAAAGAAGTACCTCAGAACAAATCTTCAATATTAGATTACTTATCAAAAAACATCTCCAACATCAACACGATTTATACCATAACTTCATCGATTTCACAAAAGCCTTCGATCGAGTCTGGCATGAAGGCTTATGGCAAGTAATGAGAAAATTCAATTTTGATACCAACATCATAGATATCATTGAAGCACTATACAAGGACGCAAGCAGTGCTGTTTTTGCAAGCAACGACATTGGAGAATTTTTCAAAACAACTGTAGGAGTTCGCCAGGGATGTATCCTGTCACCAGTGCTCTTTAATATATATCTAGAACATATTATGCAGGAGGCTCTCTATGATTATAAATCAACCATATCGAGTGGAGGCCGACCTCTGTGCAACCTACGTTTTGCTGATGATATTGATCTGATAGCTGGATCAGAATCAGAACTTCAAGACCTTACTGTTACGCACGGATCATTATTATTTTTCGTTTGTATAAACATTTTTCATATGTATGATCATTTTTTTGACTGAAGTGTGTATTATGTTTTCTATGGTCAAAGGGACATAATCCGAGTTATCGAAACTACAATTTTCTAGGAGTTTGCCTTCTCTTGTATAGAGACACGTTCGGTCTATAATTTCTTGAACGAAGCGTGACCACATCTCCTTATTTGGTAGTATCAGTCAACTATGGTAGATGTCTGAAACCTTTCTTAACGCTTCTTTTCATGACCATAAAAGGCGCGACTGTGTAAGACTTTTATCTCGAATGTTCTTAGAATCGTCTTATTGTGAACGGCAACTCAGAGATTGTCGTTCTGCGCATGTCAAAAGCTGGGAGTTCGTTCTGTGTGTTCCGCCCAGTTGGGCAGTTGAGAAATGGTTTAAGAAGCGAGCAGACGCAACTGCGTCTTGTGATTCTCTGAGGGAAATACATTGTCGTTGTGAGTTAGTTAGCTAACTAGACTATTTCCCAGTATTATTCACGCCTGCCTGGAGGCATATGTTCATGGTTGATTTTCCGAAATAAGGTAATTCCTCTTGTATCGAACTTTATGCTATCATCTAGAGGTTCGTCATTTTGTCGCCTATTTGCTCGCCTGTGTGATTCAAAATGGAGAGGTACTTTGACTAGGATTAAGTCACCGGTAGCTTTATACCTGAACTAGTTAAATATATATGGGTCGCTCTAGACCAACAAGACTATTGTCTGTGTTCCAGGATTCGTTATATCAGAGATCACGTCCAAGTCAGATGGTTAGACTTAGGAACATTATAAAGGTCGAGCTGACCTGTAGCCCATGTATGCTATTCACGTGCAGACAGTAAACGGACTGATTGTATACATCTGATCTGCTAGCATCAGAATGGGAGCATTTATTATTGTTTATGAACATTGAAGATCTGTAGCTGACACTGTTGCAGAAGTTATAGAAATTATTATTATTTATACAGCTTCACGAACTAGAACTCTATGATTTATGAATTTCTGAATCTATTGAACTGTGATGTCTTATGACGCATATATACAACAGCTGTCATTGCTGACTACAGAAATTGTTTTTCAATGTGCCATATCATCTTGCTGAACTCGTTAACTATGTTGATGTCATAAGTATCATGACTGTTTTGTGGCGTGCAATAAATGGAAGAAACTTATACAACGAAGTTACCCTTTCTATGACTCTACACGTCATGTTGCCTGTGTGATAACCCTGTGAACTGTTCCACTACCACATACACAGCAACATCCTAAATCAGAGAAGACACCTACATCTTACACTTTAATACCAGGTGTCGATAAGGGTGGCAAGTTACCACTTCAGCTCAAATCCACCCTTATCATTTTTGGTGGCCAGAGCTGGTTCTATCGTCTGATATTTTGGCGCACCATATCATTTTTGGTGGCCATAGGATGGTTCACTCTGATTCCAGCTATCAAGGGGGTCAGCAAACCCAGACATCATCATCATACTAGATACAACTACAGCATCAACTACCACCTTACAAGAAATTTTATTGAAAGTATCCGGATTTTCTGACAGTTGCTGATTTTGAAACTACCCGGCGCTGCTCGGCAATATTGAAGTTTATGTAAAATTAGAAGGACAAGTACCGAGCGAATGGATTTCCTGATCTGGTGAAAAGAAGGACAAGTGCCGTAACAACTGTTCCGGTCTCAGGGGTACTGTTGCGGGTTCAGAAGGTCAAGTGCCGGTTAAATCAATTTAGAAGATTCAGAAGGTCAAGTGCCGTAACAACTGTTGCAGTATTAGAAGCTCTTTTCCTTCGTCATGGCTGTTTATGGGAGCAGAAGTTAATCAACGTTGGATCATTATCCTCAGAATGCTGATTACATCCTGTTCTGCACCGTGCTGACGCTGGATTTATATGTTTATATTTCAGCGGGTTTTCTCGGTTGGGCGGTGTCTTTCAGTAGAAGATACCACGTCACAGAGGTTCTACTGTTAGCGTTTTCGTTAGGGACTGTGCGAATTTCCTACAGTGAAATTTGCTAGCGACAATCGTTGCTATATCTGTTTAGTTGTGACGAGTTGTGCTTTATTTTTGTTTCTTGTATATATATATTTTTTTTCTTTTTTCTTTTCTCTCTTTCTTTGTGTTTTTTAGTTTCGATTTCGATTGTTTGTATTTGTAGGTCTCCCCTTTGCTATTATTCAGTTCTTTACGTATATTTTTGTGTATACACTGTAGCGTCATTTGTTAGTCATATCTTCGCATATTTCTTTTTAGTTTTGCTGTTTGTGTATTTGACTTATGCGAATGTTTTCGTATTGTTTGATCTTTGTTGATTGTTTACATTGACTCTGATCTTTGTTGTTGTTTACATTGACTCTGATCTTTGTTGTTGTTTACATTGACTTTGATCTTTGTTATTGTTTACATTGTTGGTGACCTTTGTTATTGTTTACATTGTCTTGTTATTGTTTACATAGTTCTTGCATAGTTAGCTTTCACTATTGTTAATATATGCTCATGCACTATTGGTCTATAGTGCACTTATCATAACTAACTGGTGTTTTTTGCTTATGCACTATTGTAGTGCAGTTATGATAAATAACTGATGGTTATGCACTGATTTGAGTAGTGCACTGTTAATTAAGAGGTGACTTGTGATATTATTATACATTTGATAATACAAGTTGGTGTCAACTCCTGTTTCCCACAGAGATTGGGTTCAACATAGAGATTATACAAGCACTTTATTAAGTCTTGTTGCTATTTAACATTGAAATAAGATAATTAATTATTTCAGGTTCTGTACTCACATTTTAGACATCATGTCTACATTTGAGTACTTTATTGAGCAGGGTAAAGCCCTTGGGAAGACAGGTGATAAGTTGGAAGAATTTGCGACTGTTCAATATGCCAAGGCATTGAAGTCGGAAGAAAAGAAAATGAAAGAACAAACTGAGCAAAAGAGAATAGAGGCTGAAATAGAACAAAAGAAACTGCAGATGCAGGTGGAGGAAAAAAGATTTCAAATGGAAATGGAAAAACAAAAAAGAGAAGCTGAAAATAAGAGACTTGAAAAAGAAGCTGAAAATAAGAGACTTGAAAAAGAAGCTGAAAATAAGAGACTTGAAATAGAGGCTGAAGAAAAAAAGTTACAGGCCCAGGCTGAAGAAAGAAAGTTACAGGCCCAGGCTGAAGAAAGAAAGTTACAGGCCCAGGCTGAAGAAAGAAAGTTACAGGCTGAGGCTGAAGAAAGAAGGTTACAAAGAGAGGCTGATGAGAGAAAAGCAAAAATGGAACATGATGAAAAAGTCTTAGCTTTAGAGTTAGAGAAGTTAAAGTTATTGAACACTGGTAATGCTAATGATGCAAATAAGGTGTCAAATAAGACTAATGCTAAGGATTTCAAGCTTAATCTACCAGCATTTAATCCCTCAATCGATGATATAACATTTTATCTAGATAGATTTGAAAGTGCATGTAATGTGCATAATATAGATAAAACATTATATGTGTATCATCTGTCCAAGATACTTAGAGGTGATGCTTTGACTTTGTTGAGTATGGTAGATGTGCCTGACAAAAACAACTATGAGGTTGTCAGGGCGGCATTGTTAAAGAAGTACCAACTTAACGAGGACGGATATCGTCTTAAATTTAAAACCATGTTACCAGAAACTGGAGTTGAATTCTCTGAATTCATCTCAGGCATCCGTCTTACTTTTTTACGATGGGTTGAGTTGTCTAAGACAGAAAATACATTTGAAGCTCTTATGGATTTACTACTTAGAGATAAGGTTATGTCTTCTGTTAATGAAGCTTTTCTATCTTTTCTTCATGAGCGTAAGCCTAAAAACATAAAAGAAATGGAAGAACACTGTAGCCAGTATGTTACTGCGCATCCGCACATAACCATTAGTAACTCTAAGGTGAAAGAAGGTCTGCCAGTTGCTTCGGCAGCACCTTATGGCCCAAATTTTATGCGTAAATTTCAGGGTAGCCAGAAAAATTTCAATAAAAAGAGTAATCGTAATTATGCCCAGAACCATAGTGATCAATTCCAGGGTGATTCTTCTTCCCAGAACTGGAGACAACCGAATACTACACGTTATTCTACTCCGGTTAACTTTAGAAATTTTCACAAAGGTAATCGGTATAGAGGGAAATATTTTATGCAGAGACCTCAATACCAAGATAATAGAGGTTCTCAACAGCATAGAGATAGTAATGACAGTTATGGAAACTGGAACTCAAACCAGGATAAAAATTACAGTAGGGACTTTAATGATAATTGCAGAGGCAATAATGGTCGCGGTAGATCGCAACATAAGAGAAAAAGATATCAACAGACAAACTCTGTTCAACAAGAATCTCAGGGAGCAGATAAACAGGTTAATAATGATAAAGACCATAATGCTATCGGATGCTCATCTTTTGATTTTGGTAGGGCAAATAAATGTATCCAATGCAGTACTTTATTTGATCCGAAAACCGTTAGTACTCTAAGCTGTGGTCATCCTTTGCCCGCTCTTCCTGCTAATGTTGCTCATGATGGGAGAGGTTCTCTTATATTACATAAGGGGCTAGTAAATAGTAATCCAGTCTCAGTGTTGTTTGATTCTGGATGTACTACTGTCGGCGTTAGGCAATCTCTTGTAGATCCATCCTGTGCTACAGGAAAAGTCATCAAATGTGTCACATTTGGTGGCACGTTAGAAAAGTATCCTACTGCTATAATACACATTGCTACTCCTTTCTTCATGGGAGAGGTCCACGCGTGTCTACTTCCAAACCCTATTGCGGACCTTATTATTGGTCGTATTCACGGAGTTAGGGAATGTACCCCACAGCAGATTGCTGTTTGGGAAGAGCAAAACATTGAAGCTACCAATGCGGTGGTCACAAGAGCACATGCTCTGGATCCACCTCAAACTTCATTAACTAATAATGATGAAGTAAATGACCAAGATAGTCACTTGACTATTACACGTGACTCATTTATCAAATTGCAAGAAGAAGATCCTTCTTTACAAAAATTCTTCATTCTAGCAAAAAAAGGTGATCCTAATCAGAACACTAATAGGAAATCTTGGATTTCTATGAAGAACGGCGTACTTGTACGTATGGTACAAGACTCGACTACGTCCACTCATTCACAAATTCTTGTGCCTAAGAGCATGAGATTGCAAATATTGCAACATGCTCATGACTCGCAATGTGCTGGACATATGGGTTTTTCCCGTACAAAGTCGAGGGTTCTTGCGGCTTTCTTTTGGCCATTTGTGAGCAAGGACATACGAATGTACTGCCGCTCTTGCAAAGTATGTCAGGAGGTCAAATCTAAAGGACCACGACATGCTGCGCCTATCCAGGCTGCTGACATTCCTATTCGCCCTTTTCAAAAAATGGCAGTAGATATTATCGGTCCTTTTAGAATTAAGTCGGCTAGAGGACATCAATTTATCCTTACATGTGTCGATATGTGCACACGTTGGCCAGAGGCAATACCTCTCAAGAGCATCTCAACTGCTGATATCGCAGACGCTCTTTGGCTGATATTTTCTCGCTTGGGTTTTCCCGGAGAAATATTGTCAGACCATGGCACTCAACTTATATCAGACACTATGTCACAGGTAATGTCTATGCTACACATTAAAAGGTCTCTCAGCAGTATCTATCACCCAATGTCTAATGGGTTGGTCGAACGTTTAAATAGGACTCTGAAAACTTTACTTGGTAAAATAACTGAGGATCATCCTCAGGATTGGGACAGGGTCTTACCCGCGGCTCTCTTTGCGTATAGAGAGGTCCCCAATGAACATACGGGGTTTTCCCCTTTTGAACTTGTCTTTGGCGCGCAACCGCGCGGCCCTATGTCTTTACTTCACGATCTAATCACTGCCGATAATATTAGCGATGAAACTCAATCTTCTTATGAGTACGTCATTGCTCTTAGGCAAAAGATCATCGAGGCATGCAAACTAGCAACTTCGTCTTCAGAATTTGCTAAAGAAAAGGCAAGGCAGTTTGCAAATAAGAATAGATGTCTACGACAACTTTGTCCAGGTGACAAAGCTCTCGTTCTACTTCCTTCAAGGGAGAACAGACTTCTAATTGCATGGAAAGGTCCATATGCAATAGTCTCCAAAATTTCTGATGTCGACTATGTTGTCGATATTGATGGAAAGCATAAAACTTTCCACATAAATATGCTCACAGAATTTTATGAAAGACCTGACTATTTGCAGCCTATTTTCCAGGCTACGGACAATTCACAAGCAACTCATGGTCAGTACTCATCTCTGTCAGTTATACAGGATGAGGAAACTACTTTTTCTGATGTCAATCTTCCTCTTTCTATGGTCCCACTTTATTCTACGGAATCTTGGAAAAACGTGACCGTTTCTCCAAATCTTTCCGCTGAGGAACATCGACAAGTTTCTTCGATGTTGCAAACATTTCAGGATGTTCTTACAGACATCCCGGGACACACACATGTCATAGAACATGACATTGTGCTAACTGATCACAATCCTATCAGAGTCAGACCATATCCAATACCTATCCATTTCCAGTCTCAAGTCGAAAAAGAGTTGGATGAAATGATACGTTTGGAAATCATTGAACCATCCACTTCAGCATACTCTTCGTCTATGGTTATTGTTCGAAAGAAGGATAATAACATTCGCATTTGCGTAGATTATCGCAAATTGAACCAAGTTACGAAGTTCGATGCTGAACCTATGCCTTCATTAGAAGAGCTACTCAATAAACTTTCTAATTCTAGATTCTTTACCAAACTAGATTTGTCTAAAGGTTATTGGCAAGTCCCGCTAACTGAACGTGCCAAACCTTTTACAGCTTTTTCTACACCTAGGGGTTTATTCCAATGGAATTTCATGCCTTTTGGTCTTATGAACGCCCCTGCTACATTCGTACGCATGATGCGGCGAATTCTCGCATATCGTACAGATGTCATAGCATACCTAGATGATATCTGTCTATTCAGTGATTCTTGGGAAGATCATTATTTGGGTTTATACGAATTACTGTCTACTCTTCGCGAGTATAACTTGACTGCAAAACCCTCTAAAGCCTTTATAGGATTTAGCGAGATTTCTTTCCTAGGTCATCGGGTTGGTCATGGTCTTTTAAAGACAGAGGACCACAATGTTTCAAAAATACTTAACATTTCGGTCCCTAAGACGAAGAAACAAGTAAGGAGTCTATTAGGTTTGATTCAATTCTACGGACGATTCATTCCGAATCTGTCCTCCATTATGGCACCGCTTTCTACTTTATTGAAGAAAGGGTCGCCTAATCTGATCCGCTGGTCTAAAGAATGTCAATCCTCATTGGACCAGGTTAAAGCCCTATTTTCATCTCCACCTATTCTTAAGTTACCTACTATTGAGAAGACTTTTGTTCTTCGAAGTGACGCCTCGTCAACAGGGATTGGGGCAGCACTAATGCAGGAGTATTCTGATACTTTGCATCCGGTGATGTATATCTCTAGGAAATTAAACGCTGCAGAAAAGAATTACTCGGTTTTAGACCGTGAGTTATTGGCTATGGTATGGTCTATTCTGAAGTTACAAAGATTTCTTCTAGGCGCACATTTCATTGTGGAAACCGACCAGAAAGCGCTTACTGCTATTCAGAGCAAAAACTTGAAGAGCTCGAGGTCCACTCGTTATGCCATAGCTCTTCAACCATTTCATTTCTCGGTTCGAGCTATCCGTGGTTCGGATAATGTAATGGCAGACATTCTGTCCAGATGTCCACACGATTCCACATGATTCTTCTGTCATATATATATATTTCCTGATATACAGTCCAATGTTATAATGACATGTTAGTAGATTTTGTCTCACTTTTTTTTTTTTTTTTTTTTTTTTGAGGGAAATTTATAACATTGTACCATGTAATTATTTAAGAAGGCTTAGTTAGTGATATACGGGCCAAAAGATCACTCGGCCACATTTAAATAAATTATTTTCAGGATTGTATTAAGAAATTTACCAGTTGTCTTTAAGATTTGTGTTATTGATATTTTCGCAGCACATCATTGAAGTCTGCGAGTTTATGTCCATTGTGGAACTTTGAGGATATCAAGTCCTGTCCTACATTGGGAGCGGATGATGTCCACATCTTCTTCTATTGAATGTTTTATGTCACCGAAGATCAACACATGTATTACTTATTAATTACTGTTACTTTATATAATGTAATAATATAGTGCGGTATATTAGTAAATTACACCGCTATTTGCAACACATTGTATGATAACACATAATATATTTAATTTCATATATTGGTATGAGAATAATTTGATTGTCATTATGTTGTTGCCATCATTGTGGCGTGTGTTGGTGGCACCTTCCTGGAATATATCAGCGTATACTTAGATAAATTTTTTCTCTAAGGATCTGAGATATGATCTCAGTGTCGCTCCATGCGTTGAGCTAATTTGTTAGGTATATATCCACGCATCATACGTGCGTTAGGAGCCTAGATTTTTTCCGGCTCCAGGATTTAAAAAAAAAATGTTTCATTTTTTTTTTTTCCAGGGAGGGTGCGGTAATGTTACGCACGGATCATTATTATTTTTCGTTTGTATAAACATTTTTCATATGTATGATCATTTTTTTGACTGAAGTGTGTATTATGTTTTCTATGGTCAAAGGGACATAATCCGAGTTATCGAAACTACAATTTTTTAGGAGTTTGCCTTCTCTTGTATAGAGACACGTTCGGTCTATAATTTCTTGAACGAAGCGTGACCACATCTCCTTATTTGGTAGTATCAGTCAACTATGGTAGATGTCTGAAACCTTTCTTAACGCTTCTTTTCATGACCATAAAAGGCGCGACTGTGTAAGACTTTTATCTCGAATGTTCTTAGAATCGTCTTATTGTGAACGGCAACTCAGAGATTGTCGTTCTGCGCATGTCAAAAGCTGGGAGTTCGTTCTGTGTGTTCCGCCCAGTTGGGGCAGTTGAGAAATGGTTTAAGAAGCGAGCAGACGCAACTGCGTCTTGTGATTCTCTGAGGGAAATACATTGTCGTTGTGAGTTAGTTAGCTAACTAGACTATTTCCCAGTATTATTCACGCCTGCCTGGAGGCATATGTTCATGGTTGATTTTCCGAAATAAGGTAATTCCTCTTGTATCGAACTTTATGCTATCATCTAGAGGTTCGTCATTTTGTCGCCTATTTGCTCGCCTGTGTGATTCAAAATGGAGAGGTACTTTGACTAGGATTAAGTCACCGGTAGCTTTATACCTGAACTAGTTAAATATATATGGGTCGCTCTAGACCAACAAGACTATTGTCTGTGTTCCAGGATTCGTTATATCAGAGATCACGTCCAAGTCAGATGGTTAGACTTAGGAACATTATAAAGGTCGAGCTGACCTGTAGCCCATGTATGCTATTCACGTGCAGACAGTAAACGGACTGATTGTATACATCTGATCTGCTAGCATCAGAATGGGAGCATTTATTATTGTTTATGAACATTGAAGATCTGTAGCTGACACTGTTGCAGAAGTTATAGAAATTATTATTATTTATACAGCTTCACGAACTAGAACTCTATGATTTATGAATTTCTGAATCTATTGAACTGTGATGTCTTATGACGCATATATACAACAGCTGTCATTGCTGACTACAGAAATTGTTTTTCAATGTGCCATATCATCTTGCTGAACTCGTTAACTATGTTGATGTCATAAGTATCATGACTGTTTTGTGGCGTGCAATAAATGGAAGAAACTTATACAACGAAGTTACCCTTTCTATGACTCTACACGTCATGTTGCCTGTGTGATAACCCTGTGAACTGTTCCACTACCACATACACAGCAACATCCTAAATCAGAGAAGACACCTACATCTTACACTTTAATACCAGGTGTCGATAAGGGTGGCAAGTTACCACTTCAGCTCAAATCCACCCTTATCACTTACCTCTAGACTGGAGAAAGTAACAAGAACGTATGGGATGGAAATTAATATAGAAAAAAGCAAGATATTGGTGAATAGCCATAAGAAACATGTTCCGACCAACATTACGTTAAATGGGCAAACGTTAGAAGAAGTTAACACCTTTAAATATCTCGGGTCCACTATATGTAGTGATGGAAGATCAAGTAAAGAAATAAAGACAAGACTTGAGATGGCCTCAGCTGCCATGACAAGGTTGAATGTGATCTGGAAAAGTAACATCAGTTTTCCTGTGAAGATCAAATTATACAAATCACTTGTATTATCTATTCTCTTGTATGGGTGTGAGGGCTGGACACTCACTGCAGATACGGAGCGAAGGATTCAGGCTTTCGAGCATAAATGTTATAGAAGAATTTTGCGCATTTGCTATAAAGAGCACAAAACAAATGTCTATGTTAGAGAGAAGATAAACACCTATGCAGGCCACCAAGAACCACTTTTGTCAATAGTGAAACGTCGAAAGCTTGCCTGGTTTGGGCATGTAACTCGTCATGACTCCCTTTCGAAAACGATCCTTCAGGGAACAGTCGAAGGTAAACGGAGAAGAGGAAGGCAGAGAAAATCCTGGGCTGATAACATCAAAGAATGGGCAGGACACGGTTTTTCCACACTTGTACGCATTGCTGAGGATAGAGAGCAGTGGAGGACCCTGTCTGCTGATGCTTCCACCATGGCACCCCTACGACCCATGACGGGTTACGGGCTGAGATGATGATGAGTGAGCACCTACTGCACCAGATTATTAAGATCAGATGACTGTTTGAAGCATGTCAAAGATCAGATGACTGTTTGAACCACATCAAAGATCAGATGACTGTTTGAAGCATGTCAAAGATCAGATGACTGTTTGAAGCACGTCAAAGATCATATGACTGTTTGAAGCAAGTCTATATAAAGAATTACAGCAATAAACAAAACTAGCACCAGTTAGCAAATAAGATTAATATTTATTATAAATTACAATCAATGATAATGACTTGGAACTGCACAATGACAAGACCTTTTTTAACTGGATATGAAAAAGATTAAAAAGTTCTTACACATTTTTACTGATATTTTTACATATCTGAATTTATGTGCAGCAAATTGTGTTCTCTGACATTGCATCTTTTATTTGTTTAAAGTATTTTCTTTAATACTTCATTGAATATATGCAATTTTAGTAATAGACTGCATTTTGTTTGAAGTTTTGTTTTCCCGATAAATATGTGTTGACATTTGAGTATTAATGCATAGTCATTCTTCTTATTCTATCAGAACTATCTACACTGGGGAGGTGGATCTGTCAGTGAAAAATTCAAAGCAGGAATTTGAATGCTCTGCAAAATCGCAGCTAGGAGATGAGCACAGTGTCAAACTTCCCATCAAGATTAAAGTTTGTAAGTAGTTGCTTTTCCATGCTCCATATAAAAACAAATAATACACCCACACATACACAAACGTCATCTATTCTGCTGATATCAGAATGGGAATAAAAAAATGCAGAAGGAGCTTTCTTTGCGTTGGGAAATATGGCAGTCAGAATAAATCAAGTCCAACCCAAAAATGAGTTTCCTATCCACCACTTCAACTGTATCTCTTCAATCTCCAGCTGTAATGGAGTCTTTTCCACCCCTTAGGTCTATACCTTTTAGCAGTGGTAGGCAACCCAGGTATTGTAAGGATCTACTTTAGAAACATTGAGCTCTCTAAAGATCTACCTTGATTAAATCATTTCAGTTTTCAGAATATTTGGGATTTGAAATAAGTGCAGCCTATATGTAACTCTTATCTTTGCTGCACAGCTGCTTCCTGCAATTCTCATTGACAGAATGGTGGAAAATTAAAACAAACTTTTACAGAATGTACATTTTACTTCATAGAACAGATCATATTCTATCTTTGAACAGTTCATGAATAAAGTGAATTTGAGTAAGCTAGCTTTCAGGTTTTCACTGGGAATGCAGTGACAGTTCCTTTAAACCTGGGAATGCCGTGCTATAAGTGCTAGTGTGGGAATGCAGTGACAGTTCCTTTAAACCTGGGAACGCCATGCTTTAAGTGCCAGCGGGAGAGGGCTAGACTGAAATTTACCTAGGTTACAGCTCTTTTCACATGATCCCCTGGGATCTACAGGTGTATCAAGATCTATTGGTTGCCGACCCCAGCCTTTTAGTTTTATGCCCAGTGAATTTTTCTTGTTTTCTTTGTGTTTCTTGGCAGTGTTCATTAAACATTTTTCTTTTAGTATTTTCTCATGTAATTTATAGTGTGCGCTGCTTTTGTGAATTGGTAAGTTGCAACCAAGGTGGAATGGGCTCATTTCCCTTCGCAGGCAGAAATCAACATGGGGCTGATACTTAGGAATCATGACCCAATTTATTTTGTGCCTCCCACCTTAAAGTGTAAATGAGATACAAGGGTGAAAATACTTGTCAGATGAGGGACTTTCTGAAAATCAACATGCCTTCTGTTGAAACACTGTCTATAGTTTCTTATCATTGCTTTCTCCTCATTGGTAATTACTATATTTTGATATTTTCCTGTATGATTTCCCATTTTCAGTACATACACTTGCTGTATTACGATAATTTTCCTGTGTGATTTCCCATATTCAGACAGATACTTGCTGTATTACGATGATTTTCCTGTGTGATTTACCATTTACAGACATACTTGCTGTGTTATAATAGTTTTCTTGTGCGACTTTTCATTTACAGATGATCCTAAAATTGTTTGCAATGACTCGGAGGCATACAGAGGCAAGTGGTATCCAGTTTTGACATGCACTGTTGATTACGAGGGCCTTAATATCAAGAGCTTTAAGTATGAGTTGGGAGATAAGGAAGCTGTCCATGAAGGAACACAGAATAATGATTTTGTTGAAGTTAGCAGAGAGGTAATGTGAAGTCGAGATTTTGTGTATCATGTGACCTATGTAGTTTTAACCACATTCTCTTTTTCTTTAGATGCCATATCAACTGGCACAGGTGTTATCTCTTCACAGTTTCTGTCCTTAGTACAGCTTAGAAGTTCTGTTGTTGACTTTTCTATGCCATGATATAAAAGTAACCCATATTTTTTTAAAATTATGCTTCCACCAGTTTTGCACACTTTGCAATTTTTTGTTGCACTACTTAACTCTTTCAGTCCAGAGCAACGCTCTGAGCGTTGCAAAATTCAACACGCCGTGCCAGAGCAACGCTCAGAGCGTGGTTTTTAGTTTATCACGCATAAACCTTAAAAATCGTCCGTTTAATGCAGTTCATATATTAAAACTCGTAGAATGACTTTCGCTACTATCTAAACAACTAATTTGACTAGTTAATCAGCACGTGCGTGTTTTGATGTTATTATCACAATTTTTGTGAAAATTTGCGTGTTTGCGGTTTTCGTTGTTATTGCTAGAGAAATATGTCACGTTTTATATTTACATTTTCTAAGTCTCCTAAGCAAATAATTGTGTCAAACTACTTTGAAACATTGCTGACATTAATGATGATTGTTTGGTAGTCACAGTGTGTTGTCAAAATACGGAATCTGTGCAGAAAAGCTAGACACACTAGGTTTAGTTGATGAGTGAGCGTAGTCGTATTCTGGCCGATCAAAAAGCAACAAAACTAGACCTACCATAACACCTAATCACTAGTTCTTGGTAGAAGATGAAGCTAGGGATACAATTAAAACATTAAACAAGAGTAAAAAAGTTTTTTATATGACGTTATTCTTCTTTATTTGTTTGAAAATTACGTAATGCACGATTGCATAATTTATATTTTTCTTACAAAAGACCACGGAAAAACTGGTGTGAATAACACTAAATGTACTAATTGTGGCCATAAGCATGTTTTTTTTTACTTGTATATGGATTAACTTGATGTTTGAAGACTAAAAAGAAAGTTTTATTGTCTACAATAGTAATTTGTCTTTGGTAAGATCGTATTCTACAGTCAACTTTTTAGCGTTTTTCAATTTTACATGCAAAATGTTTTAAGTATACCGAACATACTTGTGTTAATACTACCAAAGACATTATATATTACAATTCTCTATCCATTTCCCTACAGTTTGGTATATAAGTACATGTTCAAAGAAAAATTCACAAAAAAATTTAGACTGAAAGATGAACACTTCACTCTCTAAAATTCTGCCCACAAAAAAAGTCTGGCACAGCGTGCAAAATAACTCTGGACTGAAAGAGTTAAATCCTTTTAACAGGAAGATGTTAAAAATAGCATTGACAGGTAAAAATATAAATGAGGATGTCCTCAGAGAGACAATGCACAAAGCAGGTTTATTAACCAAGTTAAAAGGAAGCAATCCACTTTCTTTGTGCATGGTATGAGGAGAAGGAAGCTGGAATTTTTTGTGGCAACAGAAAAGATTGAAGGAAAAAAGAGATTGAGGCTGACAAAGAGAGGAGATGCTGGGCAGTTTGACATCATAGCATGGAAAGAAGTAACGTTTTAGTGCTTAGTAGCCCCTTCAGTCATAACTGACTACAGGAGGGAATGCACCCATGAGGTGACAAACCTCTGCTTTTTTTCTCTGGTGTTCCTTTCGGCATGTTCTTTTCTCTTCTGCTTTGTCGTGTGAGTTTCTTTTTGCCTAATCTGAGGTAGTGCTTGGCAGCTCCATCCTCCCAGGTTGCTGGATTTATGTTCAGTGCCTTCATGTCGCTCTTGCACACATCGTTGAAACTCAGCTGCGGTTGCCCGGCTGTTCTTCTGCTGTTGTCCGTAGAAGATATCTTCAGGAATGCGACCATCTTCCATGCGGCTGACTGCGCAGTCTAAGCATGCTTTGAAGGCCAGCATGTGACAGCACCTCGATATTTGTCACTTTGTCCTTCCATGAAATACCAAGGATGTGGCGTGGACTACTTAGCATAGCTTGTCCATGTCTAGTTGTCATATAGAAGCATGCAGGTGATGCAGACATTATATACAGCTTCTTTGTTCTTCATTGGGTTTGGTGTTTCCCCAAACACATGTTGTGAGGCGGGCAGAGATGACTGCAGCAATGCGGCTGTCAATCTGTCAATTTCTGTGTTCAGAGAGAGTTTGTCATTGATGGTATTTGAAGTGGTGCACCACTGTTTGCCAGTTTTACCTTTGTAAGCTAGTCCAACAGCCAAATAATGAACACTTTAAATAGTGAGGGGGGGAGATGATAAATGTCTTTTTTTTTTTCACTTCACATGAGCAGTTAATTTCCGTACTTGCCATGAGAAGTTGAAATAAGGCAAAGTACTTGCAAGAGATACACAGTATAGTGGAATCATTTCAGGTTGCAAGAAACCAATCTGCCTGAAGAGGCATGAGTTAACAGCTTGTAAGACAGTGGGAGAAACAGCTCATATCTATTATTTTATTTTTGGTTAATATCATTAGTCGTTTACTTTAGGAGAATCCTCAGTGCTACCATTTTTTGCTTTCTAGCATATTTATTTGTTTGTTTTCCCACATCCAGCAACTGTCGGAGAGTAAGGCGAGAGTAATTTTAAATTTATATCAAGCTCAGGATTGGCACTTTGATACGGAATTCTACCTTGTAGTGGAACATGAAGATGGTCATGTTACAAGGGAGAGTGTCAGGTTACATGAAATTCCAGGTAACTGAAATAAAACAATTTGTGTTAGTTCTTCATGGGTATTCTTTGTAAATTGTTTATATTTAATACAAGCTGTGACATTGTTGTAACATATAATTTTGTGTTTATACAAGGGGTTTTGAATGTTGCACAGTAAGAGGAAGTCTACAATGCTGGTTTTGAAGTTAGTCATGTGATAATAGCTCAGACAGTCAGCATGGAAAGGTCAATTTATTATTTAAAGTTAAGATCGGCTCCGTGAGTTTTTGTTGTTGTTGGGGGGGATGTGGTTTCTTTGAAGAGACGAAGAAAGAAAGGACTACTTCACCCTCAGGCATGTCATACAAGGTCAAGGTGACTAGTATGGGGCTGGCAACCTCGTCATGTAAAACAGATTGCCACAGAAACTACCACTACAAGAGCATGTGTAGGCTTGGTGCAGGCTTCTTTACAAGGAGAGTGGCTGCAGTTGTAGATGCTTGCTTGCTGTATAGGTAGCACAAAAGAAAATGATGATGATGTTAACAAGCAGTTGTTCCTGGATTATTCCACCATTGGATGTAACTTGTGACAGAATAATCTTGTACTCTGTCTGTACCATCATATATGCATGTGACAATCATTATGCACATAAAATATACTGTCTAATACATGCTCGTCATTCAGTTTTGAATACTGTGATAACATGCTGCTATTAGTTGGACGAATCTGATGGTTCATCTAGAGTTAGCATGTCTCATTCAGCAGTTTTGTAAAAATTTGTATAATTTTTAAAAATTTGCTCAACGTATTAAGCATGTAGATGTAGTTTTAAATAAATGTTGTCTTTAATAACAGTTTGGTATGGGTGTCGTAGTCGTAGCTGGAAATGACTGTGAGTGACGTGTAATTGCTATAGATATATATGGTGAGCATATGTTGTCAAGGAGACAGTACTGAGCAAATCAGTGAGGATATATTATCAGGGAGAGAATATTGACTAAATCAGTGGAGGTATTTTGCTAACAAGAGAGTATTGACCAAATTAGCGAGAGCTTGTTGTCAAGGAGACAGTGTTGAACATGAGGGAGAATATTGAACAAACCAACGGGGGTATGTTATGGGAAGAAAATTGACTAAACCAAGAGGGTATGTTGTGGAGCGAATATTGTCAAAATCAGTGAGGGTATTTTGTGAAAGAGGCATTATTGACCAAATCTGAGGGTGTGTTGTGAAAGATAGAATAGTTCTGAAATCTGTGAGTATATTGTCAAGGAGACTATTTAAGTGTGTTATGAAGTCTGATTACATCTTGGGAACTAGACTGCAGATATGGACACCTGTTAAGGAGGCTGTATCAAACAAGAACTTGACTCATGTTACAAGAGACTGTATTAAACAAGAAATTGACACCTGTTAAAGAGTCTGTATCAATCATGAATTTGTACCTGTTGAGAAGATCAAAAACAATACAAATGAGTGCCAGTTGAAAAAACTGCGGATAGGAAAAATGAACGCGTTGAAAAGGCTACATTCTACAGAAATCAGTTATCTGTTGAGAATGATTCAGACAAAAGCAGTGTGCACATATTGTTGTATAAGCAGAAGCATGCACATGTTGAGAAAACAATAGAGGACTATCATTAAGCATTTGTTGTGTGCACAGACATCATATTACATTTTGCCTGTTACACATAGCAGTGATCTTATAGGCATGATAACACTTTCAGGTAATCTTCCTATTGACTTTTCACCTATTATCATCTTTTCCTTTATCCATCCGTATGGAGCTATCAGTGATGATGTCACCCTTGAGGAAGCTCAAGCCATGGCACAAAACTCTTCCAGCAGTGGTTTCTGTAGCAATGCTATTTACATGCTGAGGTTGCCATCCCCATACACAACCTCATATTAGTCACCATGTATGACATGCCTCAGGGGTCAGTAGTCCTATTCTTTTTATGTCTTCCAAGATGTGAAGAACTGCTCAGAGATTTTCACGTACGCCTGCATCTAATTTTCACCAGATTTATCCCTCTCTCCTCAAATTTTTTTCTAACACATTCTGTATTTTTTAACTCTTGTATTTTTCTGCCGATTGTAACGGTTTTGCAGGAAATGAGACAGGGGAGGGCTCTGAGAAAGGTACCTATTTTTCACATGCTTGCTCAAGTGCAAAGGGCATTTTCTCTCCTGTTGCTAATAAAATTGTAATGAGATAAATCTAAACTGTCTTTACCTTTTACGTCTAGCATTCAGCAAAACTTACCAAGACTCTTGTCATTTTAGCTCATAGTCTTTCCTTAATAAGAATTATTGTCCAGTTCTCTTCCTGTAATACTATCAACAGGTCTCCTCGTTGTGATTGGTTATGTCCCCTTGTGTGAAGATTTGTTATCCCCCTGTGTATTTCCTAGGGTTCTCTGAGGAGGCAGAGAAAAAATAGGACTACTACTACTTTGAGCACGTTGTTAGAGGTGACTGATATTGGGGGTCGATCGTGGGGCAGGGAACCTCATGATGTAGAACAAAATGCTACAGAAACCATGACTGTAAGAGCACATGAATGCTTTGATGCAGGTTTCCTGCAAGGGAACCAGCTGTAATGGCAGCCCTGTGCTCTGTAAGGAGCAAAAACGGAAAATAAGATCTGTTGTGATAAAAATGACTAACGTCTGCTTCAGGAAGTCTGTACCCATGTCCTTAATGTCTTTATCATTGTATCACCATTATTGTGCTTTACACTCCTTACAGAGCATGGGGCCACCAAAGTAGCTGGTCCTCTTGTAGTGGTGGTGTCTGTGACAATTTGTTTTACATGATGAGGTTGCTAGCTTTATGCACAACCTTGTATTAGTCACATTGTATGATGTGCACGAGGATGCTTACAATAGTATTCAACTAAGTTATTTCAGCCCTTGTTAGCCTTCATGTCTTTATGCTTTGGCTAAAGACTAAAAGTATGTATGTATTCTATATTTACTGATACAAAGAGAGTGTGCATTCATGTTACAGGAAGTCTACAGGATTACACAACCATTTCTGAAGGTACCTTTATATGCTCATGTACCAAATACTTTTTCATTTGACCACAGCTGACGAAACTGTCCATCTTTTCAAGTTATTATTGGTGACTGGGGCAAGCCTTTCTTCTTTCAGCTAGTGCGTACAACTTAACCATTTCTGTGCTCATTCTCAATGGTGTATCTTCTGATTGAAAATGTTTAGAGCCCATATAAAATATAATGTAAAAACCATAAATTGATTGCATAAACAAGACACTTTATTTATTATATTTCTCTTCTTCTTCTTCCGTCCTTAGCCACCGACCGTCAAAGCAGTCAGTGGCTATTACGCCTAGAGGCGTCTTAGGGCAACAGCAGATAGGTTTTCTTTGCCATTGTTTCCCATCACACCTATTGGCGTCTTTAGGGCAACGGCAAATCAATCCATTTGCTGTTGTTTCCGTAATTGAAGTGACTGGCAAACGGGTGATCAGCCCGTTGGTATTTATTATATTTGTTGTTGACTAAACCAGCTGCCTTATTACTATTTACATCCCTGGCATCTAGTCTGCAGCTAAAGAAGAATTAGGTTTGTTTATACATGAAGGGGTATGTTGTTTCAAGTCCTGTCCCGTGCCATCAGCTGAAGTTCTTTCCTTGTCTCCTCCATTATTTTCATTTCTGCCTCCAGTTCTCTTCTCCATGTGTTTTTTTTTTGGGTCTACATCTGCTTCTCTTTCCCTGGGGATTCCAGAACAAGGACCGCCTTGTAAATCCATTAGCAGGTTTCCTCAGTATGTGTCCTCTTCATTGCCAGGATCTTCTTCTCATCTCTTGTTGCACTGGTTCTTGTCCATAGTTCCACGTTGGTGACCTTGTCGCACCATTTCAACCATTTTATTCTATGCAAGCACCCATTAGTGAAAGTCTGTAGCTTTTTGGTTGTTGTTTTTGTTATTCTCCATATTTCAGAGCCATACAGTAGACAACATTTGAGTTGAAGTTTCTTATTTTTATGTTGGGGTATATCAGGGGTTAACTTTAATCAACTTGAAAATGAAGTCTACCAGATTTTTAATTATCATGAACATTTCTTTGATCTCAACGGAAGTTTCATAATGCCATCTTAAATTCCAAATGATTCACCACTATACAGTGATTTCTTCATAAACGAATGTATTTTCCTTCCTGTTTGACATTTGTCAAGTGTAAGTCTGTAGCAAGGCATCTGTGATTAACAACCACTTGTTTCAGGCAGACACTTGAACAAAATTGGCTTAAGAATATTACAAGCTATTGTTCAATGTTTGTTGACTGTTAAGACTACAAAATAAAATTGCTGCGGTACATAGTTAGGAAATGTATCTAATACTCATTGTTAGTCCTTGCATGTATTTTGTGTCTTGGTCTGTCCTGTTTTATATTAGCAATTTGAGCCCTTCAAAGGGATAGTTCCACCAAATTTCACACATTCTCTATACCCTGTAACAGAGGAACCTTGTTGGTTTTCACTCTGACCCATGAAGCTCCCATAGTCTAAGGAGTCTGACATTTATAATCTAAATTACACTGTGATAATTTAGCATAACAGTTTAGTGTACTGTTGGTTGCGTGATAGAAGACCATATAGAATGCATGTTGAACAACATTGGTGAACTATTGTTTATGGTACAGGGAGCTAAGCTGTTTGTTTGACAAGTAGTAGTAAAGGATATTTAAGTAGATATTGTTTCTTTGAGATAATTAAATGTTAAATATAACTGATATTACAATTGGTAATTGGAAATAATCGAACAATTTCTTTGAGATATTTTTCATTAAAAGTAAATGATTTACTGACAGTAAATTAACAGCACGGTTTCATTTCTACATCTGTCTGAGCTTTATATTCTGTTTTAAAATCTTTCATTTTCTGTCTGCCATCTGGGGGATATTTAAGTGCTCTGTATCCTTAATAATATTTAACAGTACATTTTGTGTGTCAGTTGTAATGGTAGTAAAAAGTAGATTAGATTACATTTAGCACATAGACATATGCTGCACTTTTACTTATGGAATACTTCGTTTATGAAGCAGGTCAGAATAGAAATCTTTGGAACCAAGAATTATACAACAAGCAGTGTAGTTTAAATGAAATAAGTCTTTAGTTCATTACTGTCATTACTATAGTCTTCATTAATGATATTCTCATGATCTTAATTGAATCTTGTTTATTCTGCAGACTGTTGCTTTTTTGTTTTTAAAAATGTCATTGGATACAGTTTTTAAATAGTTCTGTCATGTGCATTTCATTCTTCTGCTTGTCTTTTCAGTTTTTTTTAAACGCTCGTGCACATGGCCATCATGATCTTATATTCATAATTTTGTTTTGTGTTCTGTATGCATCCAAAAAAACTCATCTGATTCTTTCTGATGCCTTAATTTGAAAAAGAAAAAGTTAACATAGCATTCAAGCCTATGACTGTGTTTATCCGACATTCTCTTATCAGTATCTGTTGTCGTAACCTGTACCATGTTTTTAGACTATCCATAATCTTCTCTGTTAGTCAATCTCTCTCTTTCATTAGCTTCACCTGTTATGACTCTTCCTTTGCTTAGAATATGCCGGATGAACATGACTGCTTTATTCTAAACTGTTTAGTTATTGTCTTAATTGTGCTATTATGTTTGAAATAATCATCTGTACACTAATGTTAGCTATCCCTGTGGTTCTCAACAAACTGCTGACAGTTGTTGAATATTGAGCAGACATATTTATTAACTATCACAAGAATCCCCAGTCAGCTATAACTTTTATTTTTCTGTTGTCTGGTGTTCTTCTTTCTGTATCATGCAAGTGCCTACCCTTAACCTATTTAGTTCCTGCTGTGACAAGGATGCACCCTAAGCAGAAATGGGCCCTAATTTGGATTTTCAAGCTAATTAGGACATGACAGATGCTTGGAAAAACCGTGTTTGCAAATTAAAAATTTTGATTATTTGCATTTTGTTCTGTTCATAATGCGTATCAGTGGCACCTTAATTGATTTAAAATTGGAATTGATTTCCCAGGTCGCGGTGCATCCAGAGGTATATATGACTTAATAACTGGTCTCACTTATCAGACCTGGAGATTTATTTGTGTTTACTTTATTTTCTTGTGATTAACGTATTTGAAGTAGCCTTTTAGAGATTACAAAATACTATGTGGAAAATTAATAACATAAATGTAATTGCCATTTACTTCAGCACTAATACTTTTCTTTTTCCTTAAGTAAATCATCAGGATAAATAAGCATTATAATACTCTGTTAACATCATCATCATTTTGTGTGTGCTCCTTCTGGTGCATAGAGCCACCATTGCAGCTGCTCACCTTACAGGAAGCCTGCACCAAGAATTTACATGCTCTTGTAGTGGTAGTTTCTATAGTAATTTGTCGTATACAGTGAGGTTGCCAGCCTGAGGCACAAACTCGTATTAGTCTACGTGTACGACATACCTGAGGAGTTAGTAGTCCTATTCTTTCTGTGTTGTCCCCAATGAACTATGCAGGTTCTGTTTTAACATAATCTGTTGCTAATATTTCTCTTGTTATTACTTAACATCATTAACAATTTAACGTGCAACATTGTTGTAATTTCACCTCAGTGTGTTCACCTCTGCTTTCAGTGAATTGGCATAACAAGTTCATCTGTTCCTCCTTCGTATCCGTATTTTTCCACTGGCTTGTTTTTAAGTCTCTAACTTCATGTTTCATCACATCCATTTTAAAAAATGTATTTGGAATATTTTGTCTGGAGGGCATTCTTGTTCATCTTGATTATAAAAATGGTGTTCTGCTTTACAAGTTTGTTTGTTAAAGTATTTTAACGATTTGGTTTGAAGGTGATAAGCTTCTTCAAAGGTAGATAGACCTCTAGGGTTAGACATTTACACTGTTATTACCATTCTTTGTTTTGTTAAATTGTCACAGTTCAAGTTCACAGAACATAAAGAAGAATATTTATAATTTATTACTTAGAAGTGAAATATTCTAATATTAAAACATTAACTCTTGGGGATGGTATAGTCCTTTAATTTCAGGCCGAAGCCAACTTAGAAATTGATTTATTTACATTTGTATCATTACCAGAGGTAAGGGTGAGAATCTAATTGACACACACACAATATCAATTGCTATTGTTACATGAATATTTTTATATATAACAGAGTTCTACCCTGTTGTTATTGCTTTTAATTTTTCAGCCCCTCTGTCCCCACATTTAATTCCATATTCAATCAATTCTATGTAACAGCAGATCTCATTGTGTCAAATTAATTGCTGCAGAAATCACCACTGCTAAAGAATGTACTTAGATGTAATTGTCCTGCAAGGAGCCAGTTGTGCTTGTGGCTTTATGTTCCATTAGGAATGAAAAGGAAATTATTGGATATAAGGGCGGGTCAAATAAAAGCCGTATGGTTATTGTAAGACTTTGTATATTGCATATAAGTTTGATACAGCTCTTATCTTTTTCATTAACACAATACTTGTGTGTTTAGTGCATCCTTCAGAACTTCACTAATATCTCGATTCCTCGAGCGGAAGAAAAATTCCTTGGTGGAGTCCGTGGCTAGTCAAGTCAATTGGCAGTTTTTCAAACTGTTATTAGAGGTGAAAATTTCTTAACAGCCATGAGTGACTCAGAGATGTGGAAGGGCTAAAGAGAGATATGTGGGTGTTAAATTTATCATGTAGCTCCAGTGAGACACCAATATTAAACAGTCCATAATAATCTGATCTGATTGTTGGTCTGGAAGTTTTTTGTCGTCATCATATTCCTCCTCATTTTCCATTTTGCTCCTTATGGAGCAGGGAGCCACTAATGCAGCTGGTCCCCTTGCAGGAAGCCTGCATCAAGTAGTCACATGACTCTGCAGCTGTGATTTCTTGAGCAATCAGTTTTACATGATGAGGTTGCCATCCCCATGCATAACCTCACATTAGTGGCCTTATACAACATGCCTGATTGTGCTGTAGTTTGTTGTTTCTTTGTCTCATCACAGATTTGTGCATTCTGCTTTTTGCTGTTTTGTCATTTTCTTCTACTTCACAAGGTCACCAACTCCTATCTGTATTGTGCTGTGACGTTTTCATTGGATTCAGCTTTCCAGAGTGTTTTACTTCTGCTGTTTCTCTGGTAGTTGATAGTTCATTATTATTCTCTCAGTTGTGGCATCTAGTATGGTTTGTAGTTTTTTCTTTCTTTTTTTGACTGCTTCATGAATTGATTCCTTTACATATTTTATAATGCAGTATTTATCCTTTCTACCATTTCTCCCAATTTTTTACTAATGTGTGGGGATGTCTTTGCAGCACTTCTCAGTTCTATGAACTTTTCACTGCTCAATTGACTTTATGTGCCTTTTTCAGTGCATAGTATATGCCTCTAACCATAATGACTTATGGTGCTGACAGCTGTATACAGTGGGTTCTCAGCATCCTTTTTTATATTTTGGGAACTTCAACTGCCTGTGCAAGCCTATTTACAAATGTTTTTCAATTAAGATTCAGCCATAGAGTCATTAAACTTTAAGGTAGATCATACATAGTTCTAGGGATAGATACTGAATAGTTCTAGGTTTTAATTTAATGTTACTTCTGAATCATTGTTGCAAATGTGTGCAGCTACTTGTGAAAGTTTTCTGAGCTTTTAAATATTGTGTCTGGCAAGTTGTAATTGTTTTAATTGTCTCAGGGACATAAGCTTTTAAATGTTCTATCTGGCTAGTTATGAATAAAGGCAAAGCGCCTAGACCAGATAATATAACAGTAGAGGAAATGGAATCTTTGGGAGAATTTGTAGTAGAGGTGATAACAAAACTCTTAAATGACATCTACAAAAGTGGCCAAATACCTGATGATTTGTTAAAATCCACTTTCATAGCTTTGCCAAAGAAACCTGGAGCCGTGGAATGTGAAGAACATAGCACCATTAGTCTTAAGAGTCATGTGACCAAAATATTATTACGAACTATCATGAGAGGAGAGAGAAATAAAATTAAACCAGAAATCAGTGATGAACAATGTGGATTTGTAGAAGGTAAAGGCAAAAACAAAGCCATATATATTATAAGAACATTAATAGAAACAGCCTTATAAGTAAAAACAGATCTGTACTTATGCTTTATAGATTATTCTAAAGCATTTGACAAAGTCAAATATGAGGAAATTATAAAAATGTTAGCATCAACATTGATGGTAACGACTTGAGGATAATAAAGAACATGTACTGGCAACAAACAGCAGCTATAAGAATTAGCTGCCAAACAGGAATGTTTCAGCAAGTAAAAAAGGGTGTGAGGCAGGGATGTGTACAGTGAAAGTATAATGAGATCACTTAAGGACCTATCAGGAATATCCGTTGGTGGACATAATACAAACAACCTGAGATACACTGATGATACTGTCTTAATAGCAAACAAGTGAAAAGTAGCTGCAGGAAATGGTTGATACAGTAGGGACAGAAAGTGAAAATAAAAGCCTCAGTCAACAGCAAAAAGACAGAAGTAATGGTCATCTGAAAGAAAATGCCTTCCCCAGAATGCACTATCAAAGTAAATGGAACAGTTTTAAAACAGGTCACATTAATAACGGGTGGAACAAGCATTTCAGAAGTGAAGAGCAGAATAGCTCCGGCAGAAGCGTCATTCTGTAAAATTTATGCAACAATTCTTTTGTCAGTGGAAGTAAGAGAGTTCTTCATTGTTATATAGAACCAATCCTGACGTGGGAGTGAGTCATGGACAATTAGTAAACAAGTAAGGAAGGCACAAGAGGCCACAGAGATGTGGTTTTACAGAAGAATGTTAAAAATACCATTGACAGCTAAAAAGAGTAATGAGGATGTCCTGAAAGAGACCAAGGTTCAAAGGAAACTTATTTCACAAGTTAGAAAGAAGCAATCCACTTTTTTTGGGCATGTTATGAGAAGAGGTAAACTGGAATATATTGTAACAACAGGTGTAAGATTGAGTGAAAAAGATACCGGGGGAAGAGCAAATACTGGACAGTTTGACATCGTGGCATGGAAAGAGGTCAACAACAGAATTGATAAATTGTACTGAAGACAGGAAGTTGTGGAGAGACATGATCTCCTATACCACTAGGCACGGTACTTCAAGAAGAAGATCTGGCTAGTAGTAATTATTTTAATTGTCTCAGGGACATGAGCTTTTAAATGTTCTGTCTCGTCACTTGTCATTCTTTTAATGATCTCAGGGACGCATGCTTAAAAGTATTCTATCTAGCAAGTTGTGATTATTTAAATTGTATCAGGACATGAGCTTTTAAATATTCTGTCTGGCTAGTTGTAATTGTTTTAATGATCATATGAGCTTTAAAATGTTCTGTCTAGCTAGTTGTAATTATTTAAATTGTTGTGGGGACATGAGCTGTTAAATGTTCTGTCTGGCCATTTGTCATTCTTTTAATGATCTCAGGAACGCAAGCTTTAAAGTATTCTATCTGGCTAATTGTAATTCTTTAAATTGTCTCAGGGACACCTGTGTTACACCAAGCCTTAATAAAATATATGGCACACGTCTGATTGAGTTTTAAAATCATGGATCATCAGTTACTCGTCACTAAAAAATAACAAAATCTCAGAGAGTTCTAACCTGTTATTTCATGATTTTAAACAGTATGTTTGGATTATTGCTCAGAGAATGTTTCAGTTTGATAATGGTACATATTTCTAGATTTCACTGTTAAAATCAGTAGCTCTGTTTGTTCTAATACAAATAATTGAGCTGTTTCTAATGTAATTTCTGTTTAATCTGCATCTTGATTAATATCATACAGTGCTGTATCGTTTAAGTAATGTGATTTAGATGAAATAAACCAATTTAGCAAAGTGTTTTATACGCTGGAATGTAGCACATACAGGTACATAAGAGCAGTATACATTACACAGTTTTTAAGATTTGATGCAATACATGTTTTATGTTTTCAGTCTTTGAAATTATTATGCATGGTTTTTATATTCTGGGTTTAAATAATTTTAAATTGTGGTTAATAATTACCATTTTATATAATTTTAAAATTATGGTAGGTAATAACCATTTTTATATGCTGAGTTCATATCATTTTACACATAACCCTATTTATATGCTGAGTTCATATAATTTTACACATTATAACCCTATTTATTTGCTGAGTCTATATCATTTTGAAACTGGCTATTAATAACCATTTTTATAGGCTGAATTTATATAATTTCAAAACTATGGATAATACTAACCATTCATATAATACCATCTACTCAAGAGTAAAATACTTGTTGTTTGCTGTTGTATCCTGTTACTCATATTACATTTATCTGTCTTTATATAACTGGTTCACATTCATTTGGTAATTTATCTTTCAGGTCCAAGTGACAGCTCCAACTTGTTGGGCGCATCAGTGGCTACTTTGATCATCTCATTGTGGTGTGCACACCAGTTATCTCTCTAAGATCAACTACCACATTAGATCTGATACACAGTGTTAGGCTGCGTGCTGTCAAGTAGATTTATGAAATGTTGGGAAAAGAGTGCTTTTGACCATTTTTGCACAGATTGTTGCTGCGTATAAGCTGTTTGAATTTGTTTTATCAGTTTGTAGGATGAGAGTAATAATGAGTAAGTGTTTGTTTAGCAGAGGCCTGAAACATTTCTGCCAATCAAATAGCATGTGTATACTTTGTTTGATGCCAGGATATGTAGAAGTGGCAAACAATGTTCATGTTATTTTCTCAATAGATAATTACGAATATTGTTATTGCTAATATCCATTAATCATGGAAGTAAGGAAAACATAACGAATAACTCATATTTGACTCTGAGATAAGAGAAAAATCATGGTGACTAACACAGCTCATCTGCGATATGCCAATAAAAAGTGTCACTGCCCAGTAAAACCTGGGCTGGTTCTTTCATTTGCTGGAGGTTAATTAAAAAGCCTTTGACCTTGAAAAGACCGTGTAAAATATTAAATTTTTCTTTGTACGCCTTACGGAGCATGGGGCCACCACTGTAGCTGGTACCCTTGCAATAAGCTTGCACCGAGCATTCAAATGTTGTAGCTGTGGTTTCTGTGGCAAATTGTTTTGTGTGATGAGGTTGCCAGCCATCATGCACAACCTCATTAGTTGCCTTGTAAGACATGCCAGAGGATGCAGGAAACCTATTCTTTCTTTGTCTCTTCAGAGACTCCTGGGAACTACACTAGGCCGTGCAAAATATGCTCTCACAATACTGGCAATTTATTTCTGGTTTAAATAATGATGCATTCAAAAAAATATTACAGTAAAAACCATTTAGCGTGTAAACAAATGTGCTTTTGAATACAGGGAGAAGATATTTAGCTGTGTAAATTGCCGTTTGTTTTAGCAACATTCAGAAAGTCGTTACATTTTTGTCTAATCGGGCTACATTTTTTATAGCAAGACAAGGTTGTAGAGGATTGTAAATACAATCCTGTAACCTCTTATTTGAAATGAGTGGGGATTGTTATGTTTCAGAAACTGGGAGGTATTTTTTTTCAGTTATTGCCCAAATCACGATCAAGAAATAGCACAAATTGCAAGCGTGAAAGTAGGCAAATGCACGATCCTTTAACACATGCTGTTATTTTTTTTTTGAAAGTACTGCCTCGATGTCTGTCGCAGGTTAATCTTTTTTTAAAGCGCGAAATAGAATTATGGTAATATTTTTTATGTCTCCGCATCCTAAAACTAAACTGATGCTAAACCTCTAGCCCTAACACTGTTTCCTGTGTTTAGTTTTTTTGTGTGTGTAAATACTAAGTGGCTACAAATCACAGAACATTGACCATTAGTGCTAATCAATCATAACTCTTGACCTGTTATGAGCATTTTCAAAAATAATTATTAACACAACAGCGAACTAAGGTAGTTATGAAGTTTTAAATTTCAGATGTCGTTTAACTTGCGATGGAAAAATAGCCCAATAATCGATCCATAACAATTGCTGTTTTTGCGGGATAGTGTAAATCACATGGACCGAAAGCATGATACAACAGACAATGGCGTGCAGTTGGGTCATTTTTGACTGAAATCCCATGAATAAAGCAGAAGTTTTTTTTACGATTTTTATTTTCGATTATTTGGATAAAAGGTTACAGAAACCTGTATTGGTATTACCTGGCCTGGTTTTTGTTTTTTAAAGTTTAAACAGCTTATGCTTGTGTTTAGTGTTGTTATTTGTGAATTGCCATTATTTTTATAAACAGTGTTTATACATTATTGGTTTGAGAGATCTGTTGTATAGTTTTAGCCATTTCATGGAGACAGTTTACGCCTGAAAAGTTGGCATACAAATGAGTAGAATTTAGCACACAATTTCTGTTAACAATTTTAGACCTTTTAAGACATTTTGATATATATATGCAATATTTGATATCTGGCTAGAAGGTTTTGGAGTCACAGTGATCTTTAGATAAGAATAATATTTTGGAGATAAAATAAGTCGGAACAGTTTTCAAGTGAAAAGAAACGCATAAGAAATATCAAGTTTTTTTTAAACTGAAAAATAAGGATATTCTGTGGTGAGTTATAAACCTCATGGTTGTACCTACTTAAACATATTTAGTGTCCAGATTTCTGTCAGATGAGTTAAATTTTATTTATAATTTTAAAGTACCAGTAGGGATTTGTTTTTAAACATTCACAGTTTTGGGAAAAATTGTAGGTTTTTTTTCAAACATTGATGGAATGTTCATTTAATGTATTTAACAAAGTTGAAAGGTCACTTTATTTGCTAATAATTCACTGCCCTTTCTCCTTTAGAGAATGTTGAAAGTTTGTATCTATGTAAAGAATTATGTACTTAATCTGTAACTTTTTGGTGTTAAATAAAAGAGTTAAGATTAACTGTCCTCTTAGTTTTATCTTTTGTAGTGACCAATAACCTGTATTTTTTCAATAGCAAATTTTATGTTTTATCTGGCAGAACATCCTTCATTTTAGCATGAGCCGGTTGTAGATTAAGAACACTTAGTTTAAACAAGAAATAAAAAGATTAAAACCAAAACTAGAAGTTTGACTTGCTGGCTAGAAATCTCTACTCAAATTGCTGTTGCTAAATTCACACAAAACTAATTACAATTATTATTTTGCTTTTATATATTTTTTTAAAATAGAAGTAACATTCCAATTGTGAACAGAAACATGTTTAGCATTCAAATTTCATTTTCACTCATATTCACAGTTTTAAAAAAAATTAAATGTTTTTGCTTGTATGACGTATTTAGTCTGTAACATTCAAACTATAGCAGAAAAAGACTTCTGAAAAACACAGAATCAAATGATATTCTATTGTTATTAGAAGTACATGAACAATTATTTGTAACTTGGATATCTGCAAAACCAGCATAGTCTGACTTGTTAAAATGAGGGGCAGTTGCCTTGTTAGACGTGGGTGAAGTGTTTGACAAAATGTTGTTTGAATCTATCAGATGCCCTAATGCTAGCTACACATTTTACAGACAGGTATATTTTTGTTCATTTCTGTCTTGTTTCAAGTATAAATTAAACTTGTTCCTTAATTTGTTTCATGTACATCTGTTTACTGCACCTCACCCATTTTGTTAACAGTAATGTATGCATTGGTCATTATGCAATCTCACTCATGCAGAATCATTCCATGTTAAGAAATCTGCTACTTATTCTAACTTTATATTTTGTGTGTATGTGAACTGCAATATAAATCCATATTGTTCATTTTTTATAAATATAACATTTGTAAATTTTATTTTACAATGGTGTAATTACTCTTATGTTCGATACATTTGTTGCAAGATACTTTAAATTGAGGTTTCATTACACTTTGCAGCATTTTTACAATGAATGAGGACCTGAATGAAAAAGATAATGTAGTATTAAATAGATCTAAATAATGTAGTGTTTAATAGATCTACCCTTGATCACAAGCAGCCATTCTATTCAATCAAAATCAGTGCCCTTGGTTACATACAACAATAACCACATGATTTAGCTTGTTTTCTTCATAGCTCTGTCTAGTGTGTCCTCCATTTTTCATTCTTTCGAGCTGTATCTGGATTCTGGATGCTTAAAGTAAATGTGAGGATGAAAGGATATAGTATACATGATGAGAGAGAGAGGAAGGGCAGCATGTTAGACGGGCCTGCGTGCCAAATTCTTAACCCTTTGAAAATAAAGTTCATTCGTTCCCCAGAATTCCCTAGTCTTCCAGATTCCTTTTGTCTACGTAAGTTACGTCCATTCCTGATGACTTGTTACAAACTGGGCTAATCAGCCGTGTAATATGGCTAAAGTTATAAAGCAAATGGAATGTATATCCTTACTATCTTTACTTTTTTTGTTGATGTCTATTAAGTTTGCAATTTTTTTTAGTTTCTCTAGGTGTCAGTTTCCTCATTAATGATCATTCTGTCGCAGCTTTTCTTTACTTATCTGTTGCTTTCCTGGCTCATGTTTTGATTCTGTTCCAGAGGTAATCATTTCTGATGTACTCATATTTCTGCCATCCTCATTCCACCCAGCACCGGTACTATAGAGATATAAAAAATATTCTGTAAAATCTGAAAGACAGAAGTACCAGCGGATTTGAAGGAAAGATTTATCAATTGCCTAAGGAGGGAGATTTTTGCAAGTGCAAATGCGGAAAAAAAATGTGGCTATCAGTGCTGGGAAAAATATTAAACAGGATCATTCTTCAGAACCAAAAGAGGTCATAGAGATTTGAGAGAGGAACGAACAGATTTTAAACAGTTTGTGTAAGTATTGAAGGGCAGCTGTTTTAAAAGTGATAATAGAAAGTAAGTCAATGAAGAATGGTTTTGGAGTCTATTTTTACGAGTGAACAGTACAGGATATTTTTTGGAATTATGTTTTTTAAGCCACTTTCACAAAAAGAAAGCAAAGATGGGAAATGTAGAAAGTTTATAAGAAAATAACAAAGGACAAGCAGACGCATGAAAATGATTAATATTAATTAAAACTAACTCCTACAATATTTTATTTTTTATTTGGGTATTCACTAAAACTGATCCTGCTTAGACCAAATAACCAAACTGAATATTAGTTAAACATGGCCTGGAATTGAACTCACAAATTTACATTGGATTTGTGTACTTTGAACACAGAGAATGACTTTGAAAACTGATGAAGCATTACAGAATTCCCCCTTAAGTTTGTTAACCTGATGAAGACAAGATGAAAATATCTGATGTAGAATTCTTCATGAAGGACAACATGTAGAGCCCTTTGAGCTAAGAACTAGATTGTGGGGCAGGAATGCCTGTTAACACCATTTCTCTTCTTACTGATGCTAGACTGGATTATGAGAATAACAACCACTAGCAGAAATGGGATGCAGCAGACTGACAAAACAGATTAAACTGACAGTACAAGACAGGAATGCTTTGCATGAATTTGTTGATGGCATGTGCTCCATAGAGACATGAATGATAATTAATGATTAGAAGACTGTTATGGCACTTATTGGTTATTTTCTTTAGATGCATATACACTGAAGAATTCTTCTCATGTAAGTCCTTTTTGTGGACCTTTCCCCTCAGGATCACGTGAGAGTAGTTTTTTCTGTGCATTCTCCGTAAGTGCCAATTAGTGGTTGACAGTGAACATCTGAGCATTACTTCAGAGCTGAAATTCTGAATGTGGCTAGGGCACATACTGCTTTTACATATTAGCGTAGAAATTTGCAGATTGAAAGCAACAAATAGAAAGTGGTGAATGGAAAGAAAATATTTTGTTATGTTTCTGACTTTGTGGCACACTGCCCTTGTGACAGCTCTGCAGTTCTGCTGACTGTTATAACTGCTTTTTCTCATGAAGTCTCTTTTGGATACACAGCAAACATCATGACAAGTGACTTGCTGTCTCTTATATCTGGTTTTGTTTTTAAAAAAAAGAAAAGTATCCCTCTTGAGCTTTTTGATCTAATCTACTTAAACCAGTTGCATCTATTTCTGGAAGACTTTTATATTCGGAAAATATATGATCGTATATTTGATCAGACCATGGGCTTGTATTGGATGGCTTAATTATAGTTACTTCATGCATTCATTATTGCTTATTCCATAAATATCTCTACACTTGAAGCTTTCTGTGCTCATAGATCATCACGCTGCTTTTATACTCATATTATTATTGATATTGTGAGGTTTATTATGCTAACTATCTTTCAGTCAGTTTCTTTTTTTCTCTATTAAAGCCATTTTTAGTGGATTGTGATGTTTTTCCATAACCTTTTACTTATCATTGGTCCAGTAGATGAGTACAGAGAAGAAAATGTTGGTCCTATCCTATGTCACTTCTACTTGAACATGAAACTTGCTCTAAAAATGAATAAAATAGTTCTGCAACTTTGTTTCTCAAAACTATTTAGGGAATGTTTTATGAAAGTATTTTTTTTTGTTAATATCAAAATTTTCGTAAAGTTAGCTTTTTTAGCTCAAGCTAGCATATGTATAGTCGGCTTGTTAACTATATGAGCAGGTGTTTGGGGATTATAGTTTCAAGTTGTGAAGGAAAACAAAGTGGACTTTAGTAGGCAGGTCACATCAATTTCCTTTGTTTATAGGAGAAGGTTAAATATCTTATGATTTGGTCATTCTGCCTTGACATTTAATCCTTACAATTTGTTACGATTTAGATTTCCAGCTCTGGTGATTTTTATAATTTAGACAATCAGTCTTGGTGTTCTTTAAATGATTTAGACACTTGTCTATCCTGATGAACTTTTTGATTTATAGACGTTAGTCTAATTATTTTAAATATTTACTTGTAAACTTGATGGCCTTCGTGTGAAACACGGTCTTGGCGATTTATGATATTGAATTTCTTTTTTTATTGCAAACATGTTTCTGTGCTCTGCTTCACAGTAAAAATTCTCAATACTTTCTTTAATTGTATTTGTATTTGTGTTTAAATTTATTAAATGTGAGAGAGAGTGAGATATAGTGAATCAATGAACTTGCTTTAAAGGGGTGGAGATTGTATGATGACCCATCTAAGATTTAACCCTTTTATTATTTTTACCTAAAATATTGCAAGAGGAGGAGAGTAAAGCCAAAACAATTTGTCCTGATATATTTTCCCAGATAAAACCCAATCAAGAAGTCGTACAAAGACATATTCAGAGTTTATATTTTAGGCTTACTCCAAATAACTAATTTACTCTGAAGTTTCCTTACTTTGGTGTCTTGACCAGTGCTTCAGTTTTTATATGTGGAAATTACAGAATTTTGGTTTGCCCTTTTGCATGTTCACTTGATGTCCAGACCACACCATTTTTTACATGTATCCAGCCTTAATGGCCACCCAACCTTTTCATCATTGCTTTCCTTTGATGTCCTTACATCTTTACAGAGTATGAGCCACCACTGGCTCCACAGGGAGCCTACATCAAGCATTCATAAGCTCCTTCAGCAGTGGTTTCTGTAGCTATTTGTTTTAATGATGAGATTGCCAGCTGCATGCACAACCTCATTAGTCACCTTGTGTGACATATCTGAGGGTGTGGTAGTCTCTTCTTTCTTTATCTCTTTATAGAACCGAACCTTTTGCTTGAGAGATAACTGTCCTTATCCGTCAGCTGTGTACATCTGGTGAAAACCTGTTGATTTGACAGAAATTTTCATCACCCACATTTAACGTGTATCTTTCTTATAAAGTGTCATGCCGATTGATGTATGGGATTGATTCTCCACAATGTCCAGTTAACATTTGTGTTTTCTTTCATACCATGTTAAACTGTTTTGCATCTTCCCCCTTTAGCCCCCCTCCGCTCCCCCCCCCCCCCCCCCCGGTGTTTCATATTATCACAGTGTGTGCTAACTTCCATAAAAACATGCTCGATAAAAAAATTGCACTGCCTCTTTTTGATTTTGATATTCAGGACATTTTAGTGATTTTTGGGGTTCTAAAGATTCTTTTTACAACCTTACTCTTTGTTTATTGATTATCCATGATCTTACATACGACATGAATAGCTTCCCTGGTCATTGATGACATTTTGTTTTAAACTGCTATCATCAATTTCGTAAAGGAATGGACCCCAACAGCTACAGACCCATCAGCCTTCTAAGCTGCACGGGAAAGCTTATGGAGAGAATGATCAATACCAGATTAAGCTGGCACCTCAAAGAAAAACAAATTTTACTGCACCAACAGGCAGGCTTCAGGCAACATAGGTCTACAGAGGACCAAGTCACCTACATTGCACAGGAAATCGAAGATGCTTTCCAAGAAAGAAAGCACACTTTAGCAGTCTGGGTAGATATGGAGAAAGCATTTGATAAAGTTTGGAAAGATGGGCTAAGAGTTAAAATGCTTAAATATGGAGTCTGTGGAAGAATGTATAACTGGATCAGCAACTATCTAACAAACAGAACAGCTAGAGTGCAGGTGCACGGACAGTTAAGCAAAAAGACTACAATGGAACATGGAGTTCCACAGGGTGGGGTCCTTTCCCCAACACTCTTCCTCATATATATAAATGATATAACAGAAAACATCCACAAGAATGTCCACAACTCCCTCTACACTGATGACCTGGCCATGCGGACTTCAGAACAATACATCACCACAGCAAGAGTGCTCATGCAGGATTCACTGCTAGCCCTTGAAAGTTGGTCCAAAAAGTGGTTGCTCAAAATAAATGAACAAAAAACTACACACACTATTTTTACCTTGTCAAATAAACCACAGCAAGCAAAGCTGCAACTAAATGGGCAGGCAGTACGAGAAGATGAAACACCAACATACTTAGGAATCACACTAGACCGCCAAATGACATGGAAATCACAGATTAACAAAATACAGCTAAGGGCAAAACTTCGCATGGCCATCATGAAAAAGTTAGCAGGTACCACATGGGGTGCTGATGAGAATATCCTCAAAAAGCTGTACACAGGCAGAGTCAGACCTGCTATGGAATATGGCATCACAGCTTGGTCGACGGCAGCAAAATCAAATTTTGACAGAGTAAACAGACTCCAAAACCAAGCAGCACGTATTATAACAGGGGCCCTAAAGTCTACACAAATCAACCATATGGAAAACATCACAGGGCTACAGTCAATGGAGGATACACGTGACAGCAGAGTCTTAAAACAAGCTGAAAAATTTAAGAGGCTCGAAGGACACCCCATGTACCAAAGAATGAATAGGCTAGGAAGAGGCAGGCTCAAGCGAACTTTGTCGCCCAAGCAAAAGAAAAAATTAACAATAATACCATACTAGCAAGCTCAGTTGCAAAGAAAATCCCAACAAGCTCAACTATCCCACTGTGGAAAATAAGATGCTTTCCTAAGTTAAAATCTGATATTCCAGGCATTGAAGGTAAGAGAACACAGACAGAAACACAAAGAAAGTGTATAGCAACCAAGTATATTGACCAAACATTTCCAGCAAAGCTTTGGACACATGCATATACTGATGGTTCGGCAACAAATGCAGTTGAAAATGGGGGTGCCGGCATCCTCATAAAATTAAAGAATAGAATTCACTCTATGGCAATTGCCACTGGAAAATACTGCAATAACTTCTGTGCTGAAGCAGAAGTCCTGAAACAGGCAGCTGAAACTCTTATTGAATGCAAAGCACAGGCAGAAAAACAGATAGTAATCTTTTCAGATGCCCTCTCAATAATATCAGCGCTGAAGAGCCACCAAACTAAAGGATTGAAAGATCTGATAATCTCCCTTGAAAGACTGGCCGAATGCTTCAAGAAGTGCACTATCCAGTGGATACCAGCCCATTGCAACATACCAGGAAATGAGGAAGCAGATAGACTTGCTAAGGAAGGAGGTGCCTTACAACAAAATGATATAGAGACAACTTACGCAACGGCAAAGACCACTATAAAGGCTACATTCAAGTCCAAATGGGAAAGAGAGCACCCGGGACATTTGAAAAATGATGCATATCATCAACTATCCAGAAAAGAACAGGTCATCATTTTTCGGCTACGCACTGGTCACAATAGATTGAGATACCATCTGTACCACAAATACAAAATTGGTGCAACAGATCTCTGCACCTGCGGTACCAGCCCAATGACAGTCGAACACCTGCTGCAATACTGCCCAACCTACAGTAATGAACGGAGTAGCATATGGCAACAACCCACTTCTGTCAACGAAAAACTGTTTGGAGATGTTGGGAGCCTTGGGTTGACTACTGCCTTTATTAGAGTAATAAATGTGGAAGTCTGAAATCGAACGAGGAAGAAGAAGAAGAAACTGCTATCGATGACAATTTATTGCTTGTGGAAAATTATCTGGAATGATGCATGTGCTTTACATCTGAGCTGCATCTTCTGTCTGATGTTCTTTGTGTGTCCAGGTTTTTAAATCTGTAGACTTGTGTCATATCGTTCCATTGATCTTTGATGATCTGGAAATGAACTATATATATATATATATATATATATATATATATATATATATATATATATATATATATATATATATATATATATATATATATATATATATATATATATATATATATATATATATATATATATAAACAATTTCTTTAAAAAATAATTGTAAACATGATTTCTGACAAGACCTAGAAATGACTAGTTAAATGTTAATTCAATATAAGATTAGTATATTCAGTTGGTGCTTATATGCTTATGGCATTATTCCTCATTGTCACATATTGCATACAGGGTAAATGAAAATGTCTAATTGTATGTGTTTTTTTTTTCCCCCTTAAAGTGGAAGATTATTAAAACAGAACTGAGTAATTTGCGCAGTGGAATGTGCTTATTGCTAAACTATTGTATACGTATTTATAATAATTTAAGATATGTATGAGAGTTTTATACTTTCTGTACCTCTTTACAGTGCGGAAGGTGGAGAGTAACAGAAAAGGAAATATCCATATTGTCCCTTTTCCACACGGGCTGCTAACACCCTATATACCCCAATTATAACCAACTTTCAGGTTGAACAGGGTATTACAGCAACATAGTAGACGAAATCAACAACAACAACACACGGGCTGCCTAAGGAAAATTCTTCAAACTTTTTGGCTGAATACCATCACCAACCAAGAACTGCTTACTCGGAGCAATCAAACAGATATGCAAACCATCATTGCGGGCAGACACTGGTACTGGGTTTAACTCTTGCAGGCCGGAATTTTTTCATCAGTTTTGCCAGAATTATTTTTGTACCTTAAAGCAGTACCTTTATAAATTCTAAAGTTTCTGAGTTATTACACAACAAAGACACACATATTATACATCACAGTAAAGACAAATGAATGTAGAATTAGAATATGAAGGATTTTTAGTGATATTCTACATATAGTATTCAGTTATGAGTCATAATGAAAATACGGAACAAATTTCACAGAACACAAAAGTGACGTTCCCAACGTCGTTTCGGCTTCTAGGGGTTTTGTGGATGTACGCTACCATCGTCGTTCCGGCCTTTAAGAGTTAAAAAGATACCATCACAAGAACTGCTATGCTATGGAACCCAGAAGGAAGGTAAAAGAGAGGCTGACCAAAAACAATTTGGTGGAGGCCAAACTACAAAGCATGAACCAGAGGATGGCCACTGACCAAGCAAAGTGGAGACAGTTTGTTGCTGCCCTACAAGACCACAGTAAGCACGATGGTCACTGATTGCTTTGTCAATCTGCGGCTAAGTATCGAAGATTGATAATATTAATGATGTCAGTATATGTTACCATTATAAGGCAGTCCTTGTTCTGGGATTTCCATGTTAAAAGAAATAGAGGGAGACCCAAAAAAACATGGAGAAGAGAACTGGAGACAAATATAAAAAACAGAATGAGGGGCAGCGCAGGATCTGTGTTGTAGAAAACCTGCTTGTTCTCTCAGTTGGCTGCATGTGGCCTCTTTTAATCCATCAAGGTTGACCCTGGTATTGATGTTGACATTATTCCTCTGTAACTTGAGCAAGTTTCTTCCTTTGGCAGCTTGGCGATATCTTTCATTCCAGGTATTTCTTCTCTCTCCCAGACTACTTAGTAATTTGTATATTTCTGTTGATGGCCTTTGCTTGTATGTCATCTGAGCCCAGGGCTTTTCCAACTCTTAGAAGCTTCATGATTATTTCTTAATTGCTTTTTCCAGCTTGTAGCTCCTTTTCTGCTGGCTGGATGTCTGGGGGCATCTTGAGTGGGGAAATGTTTCCTCCATTTTCTCTTTTAATTTTGCTAACCAGTTTTTTTATTCATGTCTTAGGTGAGGCCATTTGATTGCTTACATTTCTCTTTTAGCTTCATTGTGCTGTTGTAGAGGTCTCTCATATTTTACTTGACTGCAACTTCATCTGCATCTCTTAGCAATTCATGTTGCTTCTGATATTTCTTTCTTTGTTTCCATGTTTATTTCATAATCCTTAGTCTGAAATTGTTGGCTAAGTTTCCGTTTAAACCTTCTTTTACTTTTTCACTTTCTTTTATTGATGGTTTGTTTTGTTATTCATGCTTTACACTGATATTATCTCTTTTTGTTTTCAATCAAGAACTGCCCATTTAGTTTCCATATACTGTATACTGAAGCACATTAAAAACGCACCACTATTATATATACTGATGCCGAGAAGCTAAAAAAAAAGGTGTGGGAATGGATTTTCCCCGTGTTTGTCATGAGGTAGAGAGCGAATGGCTGCTGGAATGGAAAGTGCATGATTCAACCCACAGGTTTGTGTACAGACTACATGAAAACAATGAAAGTTACACGTGCAACACGATTCCCAACAGCTATGACCCTGAAAATGTGTACGCGTTGTGGCAGTATACTCGGTATAAAAAGGCCGTTCGAATGACAGTCATACAACGACTCGGAGATACAGGCCTTACTGCAAGACGACCTTATGTTGGGCCAAACTTGACTCACAGACATCATCAGCAGCGCCTGCAATTGGCAGAGCAACATGTCAGATGGACTAGACTGCAGTGGAATGCTGTCCTATTCACAGACGAGAGCAGATTCAACATATCCTTTGCTGATGGACGTATGCGGATTTGGCGATGGTGTCAAGAGCGCTTTGCAGATTGCTGTGTTCGTCAGCACAACCGATTTGGAGGTGGCAGTATTCACATTTGGGGAGGATTCAGTTTTCACCATCGCTTGCCTCTTCACGTCTTCCGTGGAAATGTTAATGCTGTGACATCGAGATGAGGTTCCGGATGCATTGGTTGCTCCTGCATTCACCAATTATCCAGACTTGCAGCTTCTCCAGCAGGATAACGCACGTGCGCACACCGCATGCATTATGCAGCAATATCTATAGCAGCAGAACATTGTGATTGATTGGCCTGCCCTATCACCAGACATGTCCCCCATAGAACATCTGTGGGACGAGTTTGGACGCAGAGTCTACAGGCAAGGTTCTCCAGCTAATCTGCAACAGCTCGAAGCTGCTCTTACACGTGAATGGGACTTGATTCCCCGGAATTTCCTTCAGAGACCTGTGCGTTCCATGCGGAGCCGCTGCCAGGCTTGTTTGCAAGCACACGATGGACATACCAGATACTGAGGATAGTGTGAATGAATTTTTTTATTGGTTGCATTTTTGGTTTTCTCCCTTGCCTGCACAGAATGCAATGAATTTCATAACAATCAAATGTACAAATTAATGACCAGCATGGATTCATAGGAAAATGAATAAAGATTCCAAATATGTAAACACTTATATTTACATTTCACACTCTGTTCCTGGATTATACAGGTGGTGCGTTTTTAATGTGCTTCAGTATATTTTTTATCGGTTGTAAGTGATCTAGTGTAATTGTTTCTTGTTTGAGTGCTTTGTACTTGCTAGATATTGCAGCAGTAAATGTGTCTTTAATTTCTTGATTTCTGAGATATCCCACATGAAACTGTTGTCTGTCTGTAGCTATCTGTTGTTGCATATCTGCTGAGTTATCTTTGTTCTGGCAAACAGAAGATGGTGATCTAATGCCACATGTGCTTATCTATATACTGTTATGTCTTGTAGCATTGAAATTTGTGTTTATGCATATATCATTCTGGTTTTCTGTCTTCTGGGCCTGATATTGTTTTAAATATTCACATGGGAATATGCTTCCCCTCATAGCAAGTTCATTTGAAGCATAGAGGTTTATGAATGTTTCTTCATTTTCGTTCATTCCCCCAAGTCTGTGCTTATCCATGATATCTTCACTGTTGTCTGTTCCTGTCTTTACCTCTCATCCATGATATCTTCACTGTTGTCTGTTCCTGTCTTTACCTCTCATCCATGATATCTTCACTGTTGTCTGTTCCTGTCTTTACCTCTCGTCCATGATATCGTCACTGTTGTCTATTCCTGTCTTTACCTCTCATCCATGATATCTTCACTGTTGTCTGTTCCTGTCTTTACCTCTCATCCATGATATCTTCACTGTTGTCTATTCCTGTCTTTACCTCTCATCCATGATATCTTCACTGTTGTCTATTCCTGTCTTTACCTCTCATCCATGATATCTTCACTGTTGTCTATTCCTGTCTTTACCTCTCATCCATGATATCTTCACTGTTGTCTATTCCTGTCTTTACCTCTCATCCATGATATCTTCACTGTTGTCTATTCCTGTCTTTACCTCTCATCCATGATATCTTCACTGTTGTCTATTCCTGTCTTTACCTCTCATCCATGATGTTTTTATAATCTGGTGTAAAACCACTCTTTTAGATTCATCTTTTGTTAATGCTGGATGGTGTTAAATTCTGTTTCCCTTTTTGGCAATTTTAAAATGTTTCTGATACTAGTCTTTGTTCCATTGTTTCCAATTTTATAAATACCTTCAGCATCATTAGTCACATCTTTACTGTGAGATGTGCTTACTTTTTCCATGTCGAGGATAGCACTATTCCTCAGGTATTTCCTTCATGAGTTCCTTTCATCTTGTTTGACACAGTTCTAGTGCATCAGTTTTATAGTTTCTTTTTTTTTTTTTTTTGTACGCCCGCTAATACTCGATGCGAAATCTCAGGTTATTATTAATGTCTAACCTGACATTGATTTTACGTGAGTATCCCTTTTCTTGTACAGAGACAGGTGTCCCTCGCCATTCATGCAGATACTCACCGATTTCGGAGGTACCCATTAGAGCTGGGTTGGCTCAGGAGCCGCCAATCCCTGGTCGATGACACTCCTTCAAATGTTCTCGCCAGGTCTCGAGTTAATCCAGTTCAATTCCCGGTCGACGAAAAATCCTCAAATGCCGTCGCCCGGGTTTGATCCTGAATCACCCGGTCGCCAGAGTGGTGTTGTAACCACTACGCTAGCGCGGCTCCCTTATAGTTTCTAAATTCCATACCTGTCAACCTCCTGAGAAAAAAACCTGTACGCTGGACCAAAAAAATCCTTACAAACACCCAAAAATCCTTACGCAAAAAATATATTAATAAAGTATACACAATACAGTTTTAAAATGAGAAATGACATATACAGATCTATTAGCATTTGAATTATTGTGATATAAAACATGCTAATAGTCTCATGCTGTTCTTTACATATAAATAACTTAGTGATCATGAGGTACACTATTCTTTCGATGTACAGTGTTTTGTATTATAATCAACACATGCACTTTGCAGAATTGCATTTGTGGGCTTAAAGTCTGCACATCATGTATCAATGTTAATCTTACACTGTAAAAAAGAAGTGAGTGTGTCCGCATTCATGGACCTCCTGCAGTCTGTGTGGAGTTTTTTCATCATTGAAAATGATCTTTCGCAGTCAGCATTGCTGTGAGGGAGTATCAGCAGTTGCTGAATGATGACTTTCAAATTAGGGAAGCAGATGGCACCAGTACTAGTTTTCTAGTCAACAACTTCCAGCCAATAGCTACTGAAGCTCTTTTTCTGACCACTATCTGTCAGTAGAGGCACACACACATCAGACAACATACAGTAGTCATCGAACTCATCTTTCAGTGCTTCCTGATCAAGATCTTTGGCAAAGGTATCTGCCAATCTGCAGATGTTTGGATACCTGAGATTATCTTTAGTGCTTGGATCTAGCACTTTTAAGTCCTTTAGAACCTGGTTGTCAAAGGGAAATTTGTCAGTAATTTTTTTAACCACTGATGTGTACAATTTCTGACATCCTCAAAAAATGAACTCTTTACTCCACTATCAAGCTCCATTTCTTCGATAAATGCTCTGTTCGAGAGGCCAATTGCCACTATGCTGTCACCATGCTGCACCCCACGATCACTAAATTTGATATGCCTCGGCTCAAGTCAACAACCTGTTTAACATACTTCATCTCCACAAATTTAACTAAAAATTTTCAAAACAATCTGCCCATCTCATCCATCATGCCACCAATCTGCGACTCATCTGTTTGAAAGAGTTTATTAAACTCATTTGACAGTGGCAGAATGAAACTCAGAAAACGAAGGGTTAGTGGTGCTTTTAAAAGTTTATGGATGTTTTGGACTCTGCCAGGCTTTTCAACATCATTGTGGCTTCCAAAATAAGATGAGAGAGGTGTATAATGGTTAATAATTCTATCCACTACCTTCTGCAATGACAGCCAGCGAGTCTGACAATGTTTAAGAATATTCAGGTCATCTGCTTCTGTGAATAGTTGGAACTCCTTATAAGCCTTTCGTTATTTTGAGCTGTGCTCAAAATGATAGTACATGTCTAACAAAAGATCTTCTACTGGCACAGTCAACTGTTTGATTCCATCTTGTGCACATAAATTTGCAAGGTGGCAAATGCACCCAATACTAAAAACATAAGGGTTCCTCTGCTTGATCCTGGTAAGTAATGAGTTTGATTTCCCCACCATAACATTGCAGTTGTCACTAGCAAAGCCGATGCAATTTTTTCACGGAATATAAATTTTGTGAACAGATTATCAACATCACTGAATATCGCCTCACTGGTTCCACCACTGCATACAGGCATGTCCAACAATCTCGTTCTTGGTCCCAATCCTTCTTCAAAAACTCTCACCATAATAGCTAACCGCGTCTCTTTCTTGTCATTCAATTCATCAACCATTAATGAGAAGGGTGTTTCCCTGCACAGCTTTATCACTGGTTCTGTTGCAGATGGAGCCAGACAGTTTTTAATGATAAGTGTTGTCTTGGTCCTCTTTGACTGGAACTTTCTGGCAATATCACTGTCAGGAAACATTACAGGCGCCAAGTCACAAAAGTGATCAGCAACAGATGCAGTTACGTTATGCTGGGCAATGAAATTGGCAAATAAAACTTCAGCCCTTGTAATGCCACCCTCTTCCTGCTTTGGCTGAGCAAAAAGGTCTTAATAGATGCTCCCTTCTTCATTGCAAACATTTGTTCATGCAATTTCGATTTAAAATGTACTTTCAGATCATATAATCCTGAAGCTACTACTTTAATATCTTTGCTTCATAATCTAAAAAAGCATGGGTTGATCCTAACTTGGATGCATCTACAATGCCAGGGAAGAGTTTAACCCATTCGACCTGAAACTTACCATGACCTGCAAGCTTTTGTTTCTTTGAATTAGGCTCAGCCATCATTCAGTTGATGAAATATTTCAACTAATAATCTTTGTAGACGAAGAGAATGATTAAAAAATACAACAAAGCAAAGCAAACTGCTAACAGCACCCAAAAAAAAAATTAACCAAATTATGAACAGAATATCAATTCTAGGAAGAAAAAACGTACCACCAAAAATTTACAAAATTATTATTTAAGAGTTGTTAGCCTAGACCAGTGGTAACAGATTGCCACTTTATTAAAAAATAAAGCAGCGAATCTCGAGCGCTGGAATAAAGTAGTTCTACTCAATGCAAACAAACTTTTTTTTTTTCTAGTTATGTATGGCCTACACAGAATATTATGACAATTTATCGGAAATATATTGAAGGGCAAGGTATAACTGAAAAGATTAAGACCGCGATTAAATTGCAACAAAGAAAACAACAGCAATATTTAACCAAGTTATAAGTACTTAGCTTTTTTTAAAACAAAATGGCGTTGAAGTGTGGTGGCAAGCAAGTGTGGTCGTTGATAACAGGTAACTTTAAAAATACGTCATGTCACGCTGAAAACTGAAAGCATTTGAGGCCGAATTTAAAGTTTTTGCCGAATTGTTGGGTATAAAAGGATTTGATTGGTTGCTGGGAGAGACCTCAGTTTAAAAACAGACGCCAAGATTCCCGGAATTAAAAACAATAAAAAAATTGGTTAAAAAAAAACCTGGGCTAGATAATATTTTCTGATTTAAAAAACTTGGGTTGAAAATATTTTTAGAATTTAAAAAAAATAAAAAATCCGATTTTTTTTTGGGGGGGGGGAGGATGGAAGGTGAGAAAAATCCGTACAATGAGTCTGTACGGCCGTACACTGCTAAAAGTATCAAAAATACGTACATTGTACGAAAAATTCGTACAGGTTGACAGGTTTTCCCCTTTGTTTAGTGTTCAAACACTGCAGGTTTCAGATCTGGAGATTCTTCAAGAAGTATGAAAGTGAATTAGGAGTTAGACTTCGGATGTCTAGACCTCATCATAAACCTGGACCTCATAACTATCCACAATAGTCTTCCATCTTGGATGGCCGAGTTGAAAATATTTGCTTTGGATAATTTGTTGATGTTTAGGCTTTAAGTTTGTAAGATGAAGTATGAGCATCATGCCCATCCCTCTATAGTTGTGGTTTACAACTGAATGGTAGAGGCTCCTCTTTCAGGCCGCAGTAACACAGACAAATCTAAACGCATACACATCAATTTTTTCTCTTTAAATACACCACGAGAAGTAATATTTTTCACTTTTACAACGCCATGAGAAGCAATATTTCTGTCTTTAACACCCTGATATGCAAACATACTGAAACTTTAACATACAGGCTTACAATACAAAACCACTACTATTCACATTTCATAATAAAAGCAGTGCTTTACATGTTTAATCTGAAACACAAAACCCACAGACATGCTGTGTAACTAAACTCAGATTGGTTGTATTAAAAGCTTTAATACATATTAAAGCACACTTGCACATGATGAGTCAGCTCACTCTTTGATATCTTTAAAAAAAAAAGATGTTAAAATGTAAATAACGCTGCCATGAAATAAAGTCCCAGTCACTTAATTATTTTTTTTGCAAGGCATGCATAATCTACTTTGTTATCTATAAATATAATGTTGTGGTCAAATGATGAAAATTAATGTATGAATGTTAGCTCTTGATAACTTACGGCCACCAGAATGGAAATCATTCTCATACAAGAATTTACCCAGATCTCGTCCGGTATGTTGCAAAATAAAAGGCATACAAGCATTTTGATTCTAGATGGGTTTATTTGCCATATGAACCAGCAACTTGAATGTTGGAGAGTAACAGAGAAGGAAATGTCGAAACTGTCCTCCTTCCACACAATCTGCCTAAGGAAAATTCTCCGAATCTTTTGGCCAAACACCATCAGCAACCAAGAACTACTTATTCGGAGTAACCAGGAGGACATGCACACCATCATAGCTGGCAGACGCTGGAGCTGGGTTGGCCATGTCCTCAGAAGGGACCCTGATACCATCGCAAGAACAGCTATGCTATGGACCCCCGAGGGAAAGCGAAAGAGAGGCCGACCAAAAACAACTTGGCGGAGAACTGTGGAAGCTGAGATGCAAAGAATGAACCACAGTTGGGGCACTGTACGAAGGATGGCCGCCGACCGAGCAAAGTGGAATCAATTTGTCGCTGCCCTACAAGACGCCACCAGGCGTGATGGCCGCTGACTGCTTTGACGGTTGGCGGTTATGGATCAAAGAAGAAGAAGAAGAACCAGCAACTACATCATCACAACGCAAGTGAAGTTAACGTATCATAGCTACAGACTGCACATACAACATAGTCAAAATCTAAACTTTTGTGGTACTAAACTGAGTAAATCATTACATATAAATAAATCGGCAATTAACTAAGGCATTCAAAATCTTCAATCACTCCTCTAGTGCATATTACAAAGTGCTAAAGAAACTTCACTTTCTCAAGTATAAATTATGATGAGGCATTCGGAAACTTCACTTATGTCCCTGCAATCATCAAGTGCCATGCCAGGTCCAGGTAGTGTAGGCAATCATTTCTGTCCCCGTTCCTTTGTCTATGAGATCTGCTGCCTTCTATTCATACTATGCTATTAGTTTTTCTAGTATTTTCTGTCTTCCTCTGCTGCTTCTTCCCAGTTTGTGTATTGAGCTCAGCAAGTGCGCTGTGGACTTTGATTTCCTTGATCCATCTCTCTTCCTTGGCCTCTCTCAGGACCTCCTCATTAGATTTCTTAGCAATCTACTGTATTTTTATTATGTTTCTACTAATCAAGGTTTCACATGGACAGTCATAATATATATTTAAAAATGAACAAACAAAAAACTTCAAGAATCATAAATTAACAACAGCGTATACAGACAGATTGTCAGCACTGAAAAAAAACAACAACATAAATATCTTATCTTAGAGATTTGAACCCATGACCTAGCATCAGCACAGTGCTTTTTCAACATGTTGATGTTGCTGATTGTGGTTCACTGGCTTTGTATATAATCAAAAATCAATTTAAGTTATGTAACAATGTACTAACTAAAACTACCTTTCATTTTTCTCAGATTATGAAAATATGAACATATCCATTGATCCACACATGCATGCCCTTTTACCAAACTACCATATTTCAGTTATGTTTTCATCACTGCTAACATAATGTGTAACATATTTTCATCAGACAGTGAGTGATCTTCCATGAGATATATTAATTGCAGAATCTGAGAAAAAAATCTGATACATCAATAATTTTGTGTTGTGCTATATCTCAACATTCACACTCCATAAATGTAGCTCACACAGTATTTAAAGTATCACTGAGCTAGGTATAATAGTGCCATTAGTTTTTCATACCACAAAATGATGAAATATCTTGAACTTATGAATCTTGAAAACACATCAAATAGTAAAACATCAGCATCTTTATCAATAAGACTAAAAATCAATTTTATACAGCCTGTATTCATGGCAAACAATTATCCCTGTGATTTTAGGATCTATCCGCTTGGAGCCAGAATGAAATATTTATCTTGTTTGAATTGCGATTTAAAAAAAACAAAAAACAGCCACATGTCTTAGAAGGCAGCTGTGTTTTTAATGTTTCATAATGAGCTATAGTATGACACAAATCTTAGTAATGACAATCAGGAAAGATTAATTCCCAAAGTCCTGTATCAGAACTATTTATCTGAGGATTTTATGTGGCCATGGGCATCATTACATCTTAGAGAAGGAAATGCAAATGATTCACAGCAGTTATAAGGTCAAATTCTTTCTTCTGGTCCAATTCATGTGATCCTAGCTTTCTTAAAATCAGACTCAGATCCAAATGGATGCAAAATGTTTTCTTCAATGTTCTATTCCTGCCTTGGAACACCCTAAAAAATGCTGGTTATAGGGACTCAGTTGAAGCTGTGACAGGCCTGGCAAAATACAGTGAGATTAAGTTTATAAACTAATAAAACAGTATTGAATCAGTTTTACAAATAACAGTTCACATGAGACAAGGGACGTTTCGGGTTTTACCCTTCTTCAGCCACAAACAGGTGACAAAGACAAGAATTACATATAGTAATAGGTACTACAAAAACATATAATGATAAGAAACAATACAAAATGAGCGATACAAGCAGATGGAAAAGGTACAATGATAACACAAGAAAATCGAAAAACCTAACAGAAATACCGAAGCAAGAAATTAAATAATAAACGAAACGAAAAAAAGAGAATGAACAAAACTTCGGAACAAGTCACTTAGCTAGAACTGTAAATGCTAGGAATACACAAGATCGCTGTACTCTCTCCAAGAAATCTCAAAGGAAGTGACGTATAAGATAGCGTCATTTTTTAGAGATACAAAAAGATATGAAACGAACCAAAACCAAAACATAAGAAGATAGATCGAAAAAACAACGAATAAAGAAGAATGAAAGAGAGAGAAAAGCTACCAGAATTTATGCAAAATGATGTTGAACATTGAGACCTCCAGGACATAAAACGCCCAATTGAAAAATAAGACGATTCTCTAATGAAAAGCGAGTCCTGTCATTCCCGACACATGAACGGAGGGCCGTGACCTGGATATTGGATTTACCTGAATGGTCAGGCCTATTGAAATGAAGGGCCACCGGTAAATGTTTGCCATGATAGATGTCATTCAAGTGCTCACGAAACCTGTCTGCCAAACGCCTGCCAGTTTCACCAATATCGGTAATGCCGCACCTCTTGCAGATGATAGCATAAATAAGGTTTCTGGATTCGCACGTGAAAGACTCTCTAATGATAAATTTTCCTTTCGGAAAAGTGACTGAGTTTGGAGTACAAACGGACAGCTCTTGCATATACGGCGTTGGCACGGTTTAGTACCAAAGTATGAAGGGCTAGTATGTCGCAGACAACTGTGTACAAGAATATCCCTAAAATTCCTATCCCTACAATATGCTACCAAAGGTGTATCACGAAACAACTCTCTGGTATCAGGATCAGAGTGGAGAATAGGCAGATGTCGAAACAGAATTCTCTTCACCGCCAGACAGTGAGGATGGAAAGTTAGAACCAGTTTGAGTCTGTCAGATTGGACAGAAGGTTTAGTAGTGAGTGCAATCTGACGAGTGACGCGTGTGATATGATAAAGAGCATCAGATAAAACATGTTCTGGATAAAGACGTTGGCGAAAGAACTCGAGCATCTCTTGAGCTCGCTGATGGAAATCATCGTCATCGTGACATAACCGACAGTGAGTTTAAATACTGCTACAGAACCAATACATTTTTAATTCGGTCATTTTCTTTTTCGCCCCACATGGACCTGCCATTAAACCTGGCCGCCCTGTAGGACATTAGAATTTTTTTAGTTCACGTCAACTGCTAGCAAGTAGCTGCAATAGCAGTCTGATGTGTGTCAGAAAAGATGAGAATTCTTTCATCTCATCTTAAGTGTAATGGACAAAGTCCGAAAAGACAAGAATGCTCTTTGATCTCATCTTTAGTGTACAGCACACAAAGTAATAGTTCTTCTATGACTGCTTTGCCAGCTGTAGAATCCTACATTCAACATTATTTCTGCTGTTTTAACTATGTTAAAGTATGAGGTTCTATTTTATTCAAGACTAACGTCATATGTATCTCGTGTATTCCTATACATATAATAATTATAAATGTATCCATCTTAAATTCAATTACCTACATTAAGAAATAAGCAATACAAAACTGTATGACAGGTGACTTGATGGCTCTAGAAGGCACTTGACTGATGTTTCAAGTCATCAGAATAATGTGGTATAGGTTTTCATTAATGCTGCTTAATTATTTAAAAAAAAAAAAAAAAAAGCTGCCATGGTTGGCTGCCTGAACCTAATGACAGGCTGCCTATGATGACATATACTAAAGAACCAGAGTAACAACCTAACATCAATGTAAGGTCAGTTTTTTTTTTCTCATAACTTTACTACAGGTCCGTAACCCAGAATCTGAAATGCTTGGGGACTGCCGTGTTTCAGAAATCAAATATTTTTCAGTTTTTGGATATCGCACAAAGTAGCCCAAAAATCTGCTGAAAAAACTTTCGGATTCTGGGTCACTGACCTGTAAAGTCATAAAATGCCTTTGTCAACGTTACTACATACTGTGATCAAAAATGAAATGCTACATGCACTAATGGTTATCTGAAATCTACTGTCAGGTTGTGGTGTGCTTCTGGCAAAGTATTATTTCATATTCCTAAAAATATTTAAGGCACACAACTAATTGTTCAGTGGAGGTCAGGTAATAATAATCTTAGTACTATTACTAACAATATTCTTCAGACACACAGAAGTCAGTAATGAGAGGACTATTACTGGTAACATGAACACCTCCCATGCCTCACTGGATAATACAGTTGTATTGTCACTAACTGTTGAGTATTGCTCCTTAATCCTTACTGATTTAAAGACACATTTAGAACATCAATAACCATCACATTGGATATAAAATCTGTTAACTCCCCTACTTTACACTCAATAAATTTAACAGTTTTACAGGTGTTTCCTGTTAGCCTGGTATTATTCCCCTTTGGTAACCCAGTGGTATCCAAGATGATGTAAATGTTGATACTATGAGATGTATTCAGCTTACTGCCATCCAGTCTCCTTCCCTCCTTGAATTTTATTTCAGTCTGTCATTGCCACATGCTGCAAAAATCTCCTTGGATCCTCAGCCGCTGAGTGAGAAAGCAATCAGCAGCCATCATGCTTAGTGGCATCTTCTGGGACAGAAACAGACAGTCTCCACTTTGCTTGGTCGGTGGCCATCCTTCGAGCAGTGCAACAACTCTGGTTCATTTCCGCAAATACATGTCAGACAAATCTACTTGGTTATTCTGAGGTTTTTTATTTTTTACACATGTAATCCTGCAGAAACTGTGTTCGTGTTTCATTTTGTCTTGATTTCACTCATTTCTTCTGAAAACTTAGAAAGTATGGGACTTGAGAAGAAAGGATAAATAAAAATAAAGCAGTGCAAACGTGAATTATCTGTGACCATCTAATTGGATTGAACATAATAATTTAGATATAAGGTAATAATGTTAACAGCACATCAGATATTCCTACGTTTAGTAAATCAAACAAAATTGTAAATTGACTGAAAATTTCTGTTACGGTAATGGCTGCAGGCTAATCAGTGTTACAGATGGTGATGCTTTAAAGGGGTAGTCCAATAGCAGAAACTGCGGAAGGAGGGTGTGTTCAAGACTTGACCATACTAGGTCCAGCTTTTTACGAGGTGGGGGTGACCAGTTCCCTTCCCCGCTGCCCGAGTCCGGTACCCATTTACAGCTGTGTAGATTGGAGTGTGACAGTACCAGGTTTTGATCCAGGAACCCAGTAACTGCTAAGCCAATTGAACGCTAATGGGTTTAACAAGCTCATACTTTTCAGCCTGAACAAACATTTAAAAATACTGCAAGCACATATCAGTCAGTGGAGTCCAGTTCACAATGATAAGCAGGCCAGGCAAATTTTAGTGAAATGTATTCTTTGTAGGCTACATGCCAGATATGTGCATCTAGGACATGCAGATATTACAGACATTAATTAAGGACAAGGGGAGTTTTATGATGTATGTATCCAAATTTAAATTGTACTGTGGTTTCATTTTGCCTCTGAATACTTTTCTTCAAAGTAGCACAGAGGGAAATGATTAAGCAAGAAGCCCTAGAAACACTCCCCTCAAATAATATTAATAATAAGAAAGAGTGTAGTTTCACTCAATAGTTTCCAACCTGTTGCATTTACTGTATTCTGGCGCTCTGTCAAGACATGCTTCTTTAATCATTAATGCAGGAATGATGGGTTTGTCACACTGAAAAGTCACTGGTTAATGGAGTTATGGCAGCACTGTGACAGACCTTGCAGTCTAGTACTTTCAACCATTCTAATTACCTAATTTAATCATCTTGAAATTTGACAAGTACCAACTGTGATAAGTTATAAAATGTGACAAGTGGCAACTGTGAACATTTTTTGAGGGATTATAAATGGCAGAATAATTTTAAATACATTTTCCTAGACCTACCTTACTCTTCTGCCAGAGTAAAGGTAGCCTTACAGCAAATACTGGCATAGGGGAGGGAAGTGTTAGAGACTTCACTAACTAGGTCAGCTTAATGAGATGGAGTGATCAGATCCCTTCCTCACTGATTTTGCTTTCCTTAACTCAAGAGTCAGGTACCCATTAACAGTTGAGTAAATTGAAGATTGACGCTAAAAGGTTTCAAACCTAATGCTCTAACCACCCTGTCACTTGACATCACCAAAGTAGTGACTGTATAATGTGTTTGATCAGTAAATACTGTTTGTTTGTTTATGACTCTACTGATACTAGTGATACCATATTTGTTTCATATGACAGGCATGAGAGACTACCATTTTGGGACAAAAGAAAAAAATGCACACACACAATCTGGCACTTTTAATTTACTCTATTTACACTAACTGGAAAGGCAAAAGGATACCATAATCGTATATCAGAAATTTGAATTAACGACACTATATATCCTAATTAAAACCCATCAGAGGCTGACAGGGATATATGCTTCACAGCACACCACAAGTCACCACATTTGTTAATCTCACAGCAAAATAAACAAGATACAACATATGTTACCCTGAAATAATTCTACAATACATAATACTTGAATGCAACAAGTGTATGTGAAAAACTCCCACAATACATAACATTTGTAACCAACAGTGTGTGGCATGACAGTATGATAAAGAAACTGAATAATACAGCACACCGCAATGTGTTATACATGGTACAATGACAGTCTGTAATGTGCTGTAAGTGGTACAATCAATGATGTCTTAACAGTCTGTAATGTGTTATAAGTGGTACACTCAATGTCTTAACAGTCTGTAATGTGCTATAAGTGGTACGATCAATGTCTTAACAGACAGATAAACAAGAGCTGTAGCTGTAAGGAAGATGCAAACTGTGGCCATGTGTTGAGACAGATAAAATATAGTTCTCCAACTTTCCATGAGAAACAATACAAGAAAAATGTACAAGCAGCTAAAGAAAAGACAATAAGGTATGAACATGTATTAAACTGACTGACATTCACACTTTTGTGCAAGTGGCAAAAGGACAAGTAATCTCAGTACAAAAGAAAAAAGGACACATTACCCCAATTTTCATGTTAAGTAAACTATCTGTTATTTATCAGTATAAAAATCATGGACATTACAATTATATATTTTTATATATAATAATAATAGCCCCTTACAATATATTAGCATTCATCACTGTTAGATATTTGAAGGTAAAATGGTTGTATAAAGTTGTTAAGCTGTTACAAAGTTACCGATGCAAGGGACACAAATTATATTTTTTCTTAAAACCATAACATGAGGCTGAAATAGTCACTATTTCAGGATAAAAACATTTTATTGTTATAGTTACTATCACAGAGAATTATTATAGGACTTGAATCACAATGTTTTTGTAAATGGGGACATAACCAGGATTTGAGGTTGATGGAATGTTACAGGAAAACTTCTCAACTGCTACATGGTGCACAAATTTAACTCACCTCACCAGAATATCATCCACATTAATGTAACCCGCCCCCCCCCCCCCCCCCCCCCCCCCCCCCCCCCCCCCCCCCCCCCCCCCCCCCCCCCCCCCTTCAACCAGGTAGTTCATATATGTTGATCTCAATCCTCCAGTGCAGATATTATACAAGTCAAGTAAACATACTGCTCACTCATTTCTCTAGAGCAGGGCTTTTTGACCTGTGGTTCATGGACTCCTTGGAGGTCCATGAACGAACGAACGAACGAACTTTATTTTCAAAGGGTTAAGAATTGGGCACGCAGGCCCGTCTGACATTCTGCCCTTCCTCTCTCTCTCTCATCATGTATACTTACTAATATCCTTTCATCCTCACATTTACTTTAAGCATTATTAAGGCATTTATCATTATAAAAGTAATATTACATTTGTAATAATCATCATAATTAAAGTGTTTTTAAAATAAAATAAAATAATTTAAAAAAAAAAATAAAAATAAAAAAATAGACTCTAATGAATAGACTCTAGGTGGTCCGTGTACATAACCTAAAAATTTGACTTTTTTCCCCCCAAAATTTTTACTCCAAAAATTATCATAGATTTTTATATATTACAACGAGGTTGTCAACCCCAAGCACAGCCTGGTAGGACATGCCTAAAGGTGCAGTAGTCCTATTCTGTCTTAGCCCCCCTTCTTCAGGAACTACACGACTTTTAAAGTCAAACTATACTAGTACATATTACTAGCTATATTTGATTTACCCATTATGACAAAAATCAATTTGAACAAGCGTATTTTGTTTTGAAGGAAACTCCAATGAGACTGGTATACATTTCTTGCATTATTTAAAAAAAAAAAAACTGCTAGTTGTATTAGAATTACAGCCTGTTCTTTCATTGTTCATGATAAACCTGAAGCTAGCAATGAAAAAGGGGGAGGGGAGAACCAAACATTGTTTGTCAAAGAAAAGTATGCTTCAGAGATTGGATGAAAGAAAACAGAAATACGGTTAGAAGAAGATATGTTTATCCTAACCAATGGTGTGTAACATTTCTGTACACACAATTTTTATGACATGAACGTTTGCATCTATTATTCAATTCAGGACCTAAGAATTAATGCAGAGAGCAGCATTCAGCTGAGTTAACAAACAGCTAGGAAACAGCCCTAAAGCTAAAACTTGTTCTATTCCACGAGCCATATGTTACATTAACTCTTTGACTCCGGAACAACGCTCAGAGCGTTGGTCAGATTTGACAGCCATGCCAAAACAACTGAGCGTTGTTTTTAGTCTATCATGAATTAAAATTATGGCACAGGGTGTATAATAATTGCAGAGTCAAAGAGTTTAGTATAGTACACTAATCTCATTCCTTTAATCCACCCCCATCATATAATTGGCGATAACACTGGCTAACAAAAAAAATTTTTTTTTTTCTTTCTCTAACATTTCTATGTTTTTCTGGTCAATTTTAATGCGCTGTTTTTAAATCTGCAAACCGTTTTTCTCTATCAGGTCAGGATCTCTAGAAATACGCAATTGAAGTTTTTTAACATCGCATACAGTATTACAACATCATCAGTACAAGAAGTATAACAGTTATGTAGGCTTGAATTTCTTTGCAGTCGACTTTCGTCGGTGAATGGCATGTGGTACATCGCGATGAAGCATCCAACAATAATCGGCAAGCATGGTCACACTCCACCGTTCCTTGATAACGTGACTCCATTACGGCGATATCTTTGATGGAATCGTTCTCCATGTTCATCGCTGACTTCGCCAAGGTTGTCAGGGAAAAAGTCAAGATGCGAATCGAGCAAATGGATTTTGAGGGACATGTTACAGCCCATAATTCTGTATGCATCTATGCACTGCTTAACAATATGCACATAGTCGACAGATTTGTGATTTCCCAGAAAGTTATCGACGATCGATTTGAATGTCATCCATGCGCGAAGTTCACTACCATGTAACAAGTTCTCGAATTGTTTGTCTGCAATAACTTTCCTAATCTGAGGTCCTACAAAGATACCTTCCTTTATCTTTGCATCGCTAACTTGCGGAAACTTTTCTCGAAGATAAGTGAAAGCTTTGCTCGTTTTATCTAACGCTTTTACGAAATTCTTCATGAGCCCCAACTTTATATGTAACGGTGGTAAAATGATGCTGTCTTTGTTAACTAATGGCTTGTGTATTACATTTTTATGCCCGAGCTGCATACGATCCCTGATAGGCCACACCTTTCTTGCATAATGTTCCTGTCTGTTGCGGCTGTCCCATTCACATAGGAAGCAACAAAATTTAGTATACCCAGTCTGCATGTCCGTGAGAATTGCAATGACCTTGGGGCAAAGTCTACAGACAGGGGGTATGATGTGCTGGTGTTGTGGGTAGTGGGTTTCCCCCCTTGCTTCACCCTAGGCCTAGTGAATTCTGTTCATGAAAGGAGCGACCATTGCGGTGTTAGTCTCTTGGCCTAGCAAAACCTCTCATACCCCAAGATCGTTGTGCGTGGTGAAGAGCCACACCCTCCTCGAGGTAGTCCTGGTAACTGAGGGTGCGAATCCTCAGGCTAAACACAACGGATCTAGAGGAGCAAACCTCGATAATAAAACCGGTGCACTACACCGTACACGCCCTCTGTGGGTGGGAAGGAGCCAGATGGATACTGAACAAGTCTTGGGAGTGGGAACGAGTGTGGACTGCTCCCTGAAGATCGGAACCCATCGTACAGGCACAGAGACTCAGGACGTGACGATCCTATTGCCTTCAACTCTTGGTCACATGCCTAGAGCCTCGGAGAACTCGGCGTAACCAGCAGGCAATTTGGTGGCGGGGAAAGAGCACTGTGAGCCCTACCTTGGCTACGTATCACAAGGAGACGCAGAAACACCCCCTTTATCTCCCCCAGAGCTGGCACAGTACACTTCTGGCTTCTACCCGGGGCGTTAGGAAATCCACAGGCACCCCAGCATCACAATGCCAAGAAGATGACAAAGTTGGAATTTACTAACTCAAACCTGGCAGAGCAAGTCCTCCAACAGATGCGGCCGATGCTGGGCCCACTGGCGCGTGGACACGTCCCGATCCCCATCGAGACTTGCCCGGGGGCCCACCCCGGCTCAAAAAAGCAGAGAAGGCCACTCTCCAAACCTCCGATGTCTTGCGGGCAGTGTTAGGATGTGCAAGAACATGGACAGGAAGACTCCACAACTTCCCCACTGAAGACACGCCCACGGCGACCGTTGCCTCAACTGGCTGTGTGTGGTGTACCCGGAAACGGGGCCTCCCAGTACTGAGACACAGTTAAGTCCCCGATGTCATTTATCGGTGCAGAGTTGAGAGAGATGGCTGAGCATCACAATCCCCCCTGTGTGCAGCATGATGAGAACCCAGAATTGCACACTGAGCTTGGGGGGAATCACTTGGGCACCAGACTTAATACTGGCTCTTGACTGGATGGCCGCATGCAGGAGATTTCTACAATGGGGGGTTGGCAGGTGGTGGGTATCTGGAAGTGGCTCTGTGCAGGACGTGAGGATTCCTTGGGTGAGCCCAGAACCAGAGCACAGCATTGTGCAAGCTCTGCATAGTTGGAGAGCCCCCTGGATGACGGGGAATGCACAGTGTGCTACCCCACCTGTCCCCAACTGCTAACTTAGAACCAGAAGTGGGGTCCTCTGTATGCGTGCCAGGCCAGGATAAAACGCCTGGGAAAGAGAGACTGGAGCTCAGAACTCCCTAACTCAAAGTTGCAGGATGGCAGGAAAGACAGGGCTATTTTGATGAAGATAATGCAACCATATTTTCACCATACGAGCTCGGACGCCGCCTCGGTAAACAAGGTCCGCGCAGAGCAGTGACACCCCCAGGCTGCTTGCGAATAGTCTACTACTGGGAACATAAACAGATTAGGGATGAGCCCACTCTCCCGTTTGAACAGGTGCTAAAGTCATAGATACTGGGCCAGAAGGCGCACCGGAAACCACAGTATCACGCAACTCGCTTTTTTTTTTTTTCTATGGAGAGTACACCGTCAAATAAATCTCGTACTGGTGCTCGCCCTGTGGAGCTCCACCAGGCAGGTGCAGTGCCGGGCTCTGAGCCTCGACAGAGCCCACCCTCAGCTACTGGAGGACCCTCTAGACCGTCTTGTGGAGTCAGCAGACATCGGCGGAGGAGAACTACTGACCAAAAACAAAACAGAAAAAGAGAAAACCCAGAGTGCCACTTGTCATGATGCACTGGAATGCAGAGGGAGTGAACAGCAAGCAGGCTGGATACAGCAAAAAGACAGAGCTGGAAAACATCTTGTATGAGAAGCAAGTCAGTGTTTGCTGTATCCAAGAGACTCACTTGAAAGCAGATCAAACCTTTAAAATAAGGGGATATCAATGCTTCAGATCCGACAGAAAAGATAGACGAAAAGGAGGAGTACTTACTCTTGTAAGGAATAACATTCCTGCACACGAAAGGAAAACCTTCATGGATGGAGCAGAATATCAGCTGTTGCAGATAAAGGTAGACAAGATGGAAATAGAACTCCTGTACTATTACTGTCCGAACAACAAACCCCTGAGTCTCAGCTCTATACAGGTACCAGCCACCAACTTTATAGCAGTTGGAGACTTTAATAGCCACTCCCAGAGCTGGGGCTATAACCATCTGGATCACAGAGGTGAAGAGGTTGAAACTTGGCAAGATGATCACTCCCTAATCCTAGTCAATAATGCCACAGATACTCCTACCTTCTACTCCAGAGGATGGCACACAACTTCACACCAGATCTTGCCTTCTCCACACCAGATATAGCTGGATCTATTAGTAGAGAAGTAGGAGACCAACTAGGGGGAAGCGACCATCGCCCAATCTTTCTTACTGTCCAGAGTGCAACTCTCAGTACAGGCCCAGCCATTACAAGATGGAACTACAAAAAAAGCCAACTGGGGTTTATTCAGGCATCAGGTGAACACGCTGCTGTCTACCCTCAAGGTACAGAACAGAGACATTAATGAAGTGGTAAAAGACTTCAACAGATGCATACTACAAGCTGCAAAAAGAAACCATTCCCAAAGGATGCCGGCGTAACTACATACCATACTGGTCCAGCACACTCCAAGAACGTCAGGAAGCCATGGACAGGGCTAGAAAGGACGCAGAGTCTCAGCCTTCACTTGAAACTCACAACAAATGGAAAAAGTCTGTAGCAGAGTTTCAGAGAACAAAGCTAGAAGAAAAACGGAAAAGCTGGAGAACTAAAACGGCATCGCTGAACCTTGAGAAAGACGGCAGGAAACTTTGGAGATTAGTCAAGTCTCTAAATGAAGAGCGTTCCTCACCTAGGCAGACTATCACATTGGATGAAGGTGGCAAACTTTTCAGAGGAAAACAAGCTGCAGACTTGTTTGCTAGAAGATACAGTTCAGAAAGCAACTTACCCATTAACATAGATCATCAGAGAGAGATAAGAAAAGAAATACTGGCAACCATGGGACAGACAGATACTCCTGCCCCAATGAGGGAACCCATCACACTAGGAGAACTACAGAAGGCTATTTCCAAGCTTAAGTTTCAAAAGTCACCCGGCCCAGACAAAATCAGCAACGAAATGCTAGTAAATCTGAGCTCAGCAGCAAAGACAAAACTGAGATATTCAACCACAGCTGGTTGAAAGGAACGGTACCCCAAGTATGGAGAGAAGCCATCACAATACCCATACTAAAGAAAGGGAAATGTAAGACCGAGGCTGCAAGTTACCGGCCAATCAGTCTCACAAGCTGTGTTGGGAAGACTATGGAGCGAATAGTCAACCACAGATAGAAATGGTATTTAGAGTCTGAGCAGATCCTGGTGCCGGAACAAGCTGGATTTAGAGAATGCTACAGTATAGAAGACCAAGTTACTTACTTGTCTCAGCAGTAGAAGATGCCTTCCAGGAGAAGAAAAAGGTCCTAACGATCTGGGTCGACTTCAAGCAGGCCTTTGACAAGATGTGGAAAGATGGCCTCATTGCAAAACTTAGGAGAAGTGGAATCCAAGGCAACATGATGAAATGGATCCAGTCATACTTGCATAACAGGAGAACTAGAGTCACTCTTGACGGTCTGCAGAGCAGAAAAGTGTTGCTCCATCAGGGGGTACCTCAAGGAGGAGTAATTTCCCCAACACTCTTCCTTGTTTACATCAATGACCTGGTGAAAGATCTCCCTGCAGGAGTTAAAGCTGCCTTATATGCAGATGACCTAGTACTCTGTGCGCTGATGAAAATGTCACCACAGCAAATTATAGAATGCAGCGGGCAGCAGACATGCTAGTGTCATGGGCAGAGAAATGGCTTATCACAATAAACACAGACAAAACCTCTACAACACTGTTCTCCCTCGCCCCCAAGGACAAATCAGCTAACATACACCTAGGGACAACCGTGATCAAGGAAGAAAGCTACCCCACCTATCTTGGGGTGACATTTTGACCAAAGGCTTTACATTGGAATAAGCATATTGAAAATGCAGAAGGAAAGGCCCGAAGACGACTAGGCATACTCAGAAAATTAGCAGGTACCAACTGGGGAGCAAATGAACGAAATCTAAAGAAGATTTATAATGGAGTAATAAGACCACACTTAGAGTTTAGCTCAGCAGCATGGTCATCAGCTGCTAACTCACATCTGCAGTCTTTGGACAAGGTGCAAAATCAAGCTCTCAGGCTCATTACAGGAGCCATGAAAACTACACCAATAACAGAGATGCAGAAGGTTGCTGGATTACAGACATTGTCCCATAGAAGAGACACAAAAACATGATCCAGATGGAAAAGTACAACAGTATGCCAATGCACCCAATGAAGGCAAGACTAGATGATCTGGCATTGGGACGTCTAAAGCGTAGCAGCTTTGTGCATCGGGGGAAAAGACTTATAAGACAGCATCAAGAAGACCTATCCATGAAGACAACACCATTGAAGCCCACCCTATACCCTGTACCATGGGAGCAGGCCAGCAGTGCCCTCCAAATTAATACATCAGTCAGTGGTCTCACAAGTGGATGTGAGTATAATGATCTGCAAAAACGAACTGCTACATTGAGTATGATCCAAGAAAGCTATCCCGATCAATCATGGATACATGCCTATACAGATGGATCAGCAACTAATGCTGTTAGGAATGGAGGTGCCTGGTATCTTTAATCTCATATCCTGACAACCACTATGAGACTAGGCACATTCCCACTGGTAAATTCTGTTCCAACTATACAGCTGAGGTTCAAGCTCTAGAGCAAGCTGCAAATATGATTTATAACACCAACTCTGACTGCCACCAGGTAGTCATCCTCACAGATGCACGGTCTGTCCTGCAAGCTCTCAAGGGTGGTAAACTCCCGCATCTGAGAAATGAACTAAACAAGGTAGCTGCCAAAAAGAGAACCATACTTCAGTGGGTACCATCTCATTGTGGTGTACCCGGAAATGAAAAGGCAGATAAACTTGCAAAAAAGGGAGGAGAATGTGAACAAGAAGATAATGAAGTCACATACTTTGAGAAAAAGAGAGCTATCCAGACTATCAGAAGAGAACAGAACCAACCCAAAGACGACTATCACACTCTCGACCGGCAGGGACAGATAAACTATTTTTTCGACTCAGGACAGGGGCATAACAAACTGAATAAACACATGCACAAGCTACGATTGTCTGCTTCACCACTGTGCACATGTGGAAATATAAAATAATACGAACAAACTGCTGAGCATGTTCTACAGGACTGTCCTCTGTATGACCAGTTAAGAAAGATATACTGGCCCAATGACTCAACACTAAACTCAAAGCTATATGGAGTTAAGAGGAACTTCAAACAACAGTCGAATTCATCATGAGAACTCGTCTGACGGTGTAATCATCAAAGATGCGATCGCAAGAAGAAGAAGAAGCAATGACCTTTAGGTCTCCACAAATCCGTCATTGGTAGTCATTGTACTTTATTTTTGCCAAAAGTATAGCCATATTGTCATAAGTTTCTTTCATATGAACAGAGTAGGCGACTGGAATTGATGAAAATAAATTTTCCATTATGCCAATAACACGGCTTTTAGGGGGGGGGGGGGACTAGTCTTGGAAGAGTCGATGAAAAATTCGCCATTCGTTGACTATGTGCTCATGACCGAGGTTCACCATTAGACCTTTTTAAATCTTTGCAATAGCAAATGTCAATCATCCCATCTCAAAGTATTGAACAAGTTCTCTGTGTCTATGACGAAATTTAGATATCGGAGTATTGGGCGCTAAAAGATTCCATTCTTTGAGTCGCGAACCGAGTAATTCCGCTTGTCCTTTGGTGAGAGCGAGATCACGTATTCGATCTGAAAGTTCTGAATGGTTAATTAAGTGAACACCATCATTCACCGGTATATAATCCGAGTCAGAATTAGTTTCTAAAGCAGGTAAACTATCACTTTCTGATGGTTCATTCACGTCCAACGGATATTGTTCTGGTGGAACTGGGATCGGACACGTGGTTGGATCATGAGGCACTGGTTTCGAAACCGATTCAATATTTGGATAAACCACAGACTTTCTAGTTTTAAAAAGTGAAACCATAGATATTTGTCACGCAGAAGTAAACAATCAGTAGCGTGATTTGTCGGTTCACGCCATATTACTGGCACTCCCAACAGGCATCGACTTATGCTTCGGTCATCATCACATTTCAACTCCTCAAGCAACATGGGCCTTCAACAAACATCAGCTCAAGGTCTTTCCATATTTCTTTTATTCCCTTCATGTCTGTTTCCAGTTCTCTTCTCCATATGTTCTTTCGTCTCCCTCTATATCTCTTAACATTCTCTGTGCTCAGCTATTTTTCATTACATGGTAGGACACCTTCATACTTGCAAAAGTTCTTTCGCTATAAATACTGCTCATATTTTACATGTGGCGACCTACTTTTGGACTATCCAAATTGTCTGCATTCACGTCACAAAATCTTTAACATGCACCTACTGACAACTCCCTGTTTCAGTTCATATAAAGTGTCCATGAGTATTTACTTGTTCTAGCTTTAACTTTAATTCTGAATAGGTAATTGCTTTATTGCTTCCCCTCTCTCTCTACCTCTGTGTGCCTGTATGATTGTGTGCTCAATTATTGAATGCAATGATAACATTAATCAATTATTTTTGAAGTTAACAATATTTCAATATGAAAATACTTTGAGAATTGTGTTACTGCAGGACAGAAATGTAAAAAGACAATAATGCTTATTTCTTTACTCCGATGAAATATAGATTTCTTTCATTCGTTCTCATACCCTGAGGATTCCAGAACAAGGATTACTTTGAAATGACAATCGTAAAATATATGCTTTTATGACGAATATTGACCTTGAAATGACAATCTTAAGATATATGCTTTATGACGAATATTGACCTTGAAATGACAATCTTAAGATATATGCTTTATGACGAATATTGACCTTGAAATGACAATCTTAAGATATACGAGGTCTGGTCAAAAAGTATCCGACCTTTTTTTTTTCGGGGAAAAAAAATGATATACGGGAGGTTTCTCTGGTGGATACAGTGGAGAAGACCTTCCTGCGCATGCATGAATTTTTTCCTTCCCAAAGACAGTGTCAGTCGTCTGCAATTAGTGTACGCGCGAGCTGTGTTAGTAACAAGCCGTCAGATTTTTATTTGTCACGAAATGACGGAACGTTTTGAACAGCGATATTGCATTAAATTTTGCCAATAGCTCGGTGATACCCAAGTAGAAACAATTCGAAAGATTCAACAAGCTTTTGGCGATGAAGCCATGAGCATTACACAAATTAAGGAGTGGTACAACCGTTTCAAAGATGGCTGCACATTGGTGCATAGCGAGCCACGTTCCGGTAGACCATCAACAAGCCGAAATGACGTGGTCATTCACAAAGTGCGGCCTCTGGTCATGCAGAACCGTCGTATCACCATCCGAGAACTTACACACGAGGTGGGGATAAGCCACGGTTCAGTACAATCCATATTGACGGAGGATTTGAACTTGCGAAGAGTGTGCGCTAGATTCGGACCTGTGGACAACGGGAACTTGGCAGCTGCATCACGACAATGCACCCGCACATTCTTCGCATCTGATTCAGACTTTCTTGGCCAAACACAAGACTCCTCTGATTCTTCAGGCTCCATACTCTCCTGACATGGCTCCTTTTGATTTCTGGCTGTTCCCCAAGCGGAAAATACCGCTGGAAGGGACCCGATTTGAGTCACGAGAAGACATTATGATAAATTCGACGGCAGAGCTATACTCCATTCCCAAAGAGGCCTACTTGAAAGTCTTCCAAGCATGGCGGGACCACTGGGAGAAGTGTGTGCAGTCCCAAGGAGATTACTTTGAAGGGGATTAGGGTTTCAGACTTCCAGGTGAGTGATTGTATTTTTCCTGGCCAAAGGTCGGATACTTTTTGACCAGACCTCTTATGCTTAATGATGAATATTGACCTTGAAATGACAATCTTAAGATATATGCTTTACGATGAATATTGACCTTGAAATGACAATCTTAAGATATATGCTTAATGATGAATATTGACCTTGAAATGACAATCTTATATATGCTTTATGACGAATATTGACCTTGAAATGACAATCTTAAGATATATGCTATATGACAAATATTGACCTTGAAATGACAATCTTAAGATATATGCTTTATGACGAATATTAGAAGTCAAGTAGAAAGAAGGCGAAATATTCACAGAAATTAAAGAACAGGGGATATTAATCTTTAAATCAAACCAAGGAGACATAACTGATATTCACATCATCATCTCCATCATTGCTTTGCTATGGAAGGAGAATCGTGTAACTACTTTAGTTGGTTCCCTTGTATGAAGCAAGTCATGGTTCTTGCAGTCGTGGTTTCTGTAGGTACGGTATATGTTGAGGCTGTCATCCCCATTCACAGCTTCACATATAACATACGTGAGTGGTCCTAAGCTTTCTTGCATTACTGGAGGTCACACAGAGTGCATTCATCATCATCATTTCCCTTTCCTAGCATACAGCCATCACTGTAGCTGGTCTGCTTGCAGGAAACTTGCAACAAAACATTCATATGCTCTTACTGTAGCAATTTGTTTTACATGATGAGATTGCTATCTCCATGCACATCCTTATATTGGTCACATCTTGCGACATACCTGAGGGAGTAGTAATCCTGTTTTTTCTTTGTCTTCTTTGAGACCTCCTGGACCTACACAGGCTGGATTGGTGATGCATGACAAGAAATGGCTGGTTCCGATAAGTAATGGACCAATCCACAAATATACAGAAGAAAGGTAGACACAAAGAACTCCAGAACGAAAGACAAAACAGGAGTAAGAGAAGGAGTCTAGAGGATCAGACTGGGACATAGAGTTTTTTGTTCCTGCCTTAACTCTTTGACTCCATAATTATTTTTTGAACAATTCTAAACGGTGAAGTGTACGATCTTTTAGTGTAAACTTTATGTTAATCTTTTCTGTGAACATGTACTTATTTTATACCAAACTGTAGGGAAATAGATAGAGAATTGTAATATATAGTGTCTTTAGTAGTATTAACATAAGTATGTTAAGTATACTTAAAACATTTTGCATGTAAAATTGAAAAACACTAAAAAGTTAACTGTAGAGTATGATCTTACCAAAGACAAATTACTGTTGTAGACAATAAAACTTTCATTTTAGTCTTCAAACATCAAGTTAATCCATTTACATAGTAAAAAAACATTTAGTGTTATTCACACCACTTTTTACTGTGGTCCCTTATAAGAAGAAAATAAATGATGAAATCTTGCATTGCATAATTTTTAAACAAATAAAGAAGAATAACGTCATATAAAAACTTTACATTTGTTTAATGTTTTAATAGTATCCCTAGCTTCATCTTTTACCTAGGACTGGTGATTTGGTGCGGTAGGTCTAGTTTTGTTGCTTTTCGATCGGCCATAATATGACTATGCCCACTCATCAACTAAATCTAATGTGTCTAGCTTTTCTTCACCGATTCCATTTTTTGACAACAAACTGTGACTACCAAACAGTCATCGCCAGTGCCAGCAATGTTTCTAAGTAGTTTGACACAATTATTCGCCTAGGAGACTTAGAAAATGTAAATATAAAGCGTGACATATTTCTCTAGCAATAACAACGAAAAACGTAAACACGCGATTCGTCACACAAATTGTGATAATAACTTCAAAACACACACATGCTGCTTAACTACACTACAGGAAGAGAGCGAAGACTCGAAGGGATAGGGAAAGATTCTTCAGGGAGCCCTTCAAGTTTGCCAAAGAACTGTTTGAGCAGCCACGATCGGGTACGCTAAACATCAGGAAAGAAGACCTGGAAGAAAACCTTAGAATGACATATTCAGATGGTCGCAAAGATGAGCCGCTCAGCAGCATGGCAGACCTTAAATGGCAGAGTAAGCCGGGAGCTGAATTTAACACCAAGCCCCCAACGGTGCAAGAGGTAGAAAGCATTGTCCAGAAAGCTCGGTGCAAGTCAGCTCCAGGTCCTAATGGTGTTCCATATGTTGTGTATAAGAGATGCCCTGAGGTGCTCAAACGACTGCTGCGTTTACTGAAGAATGTGTGGGAAAACCCAGCTTGTAAGCAAGGAATGGAGAAAGGCGAACGGAGTCTACATCCCGAAGGAACAAAATTCCACAGACATCAGTCAGTTTAGGCCAATCTCACTACTTAATGTGGAAGGGAAGATATTATTCTCAGTGATGGCGAAAAGGCTAACTACATACCTCCTGGCAAATGGGTACATTGACACTACTATTCAGAAAGGAGGTATCCAAGGTACACCAGGATGTCTAGAGCATGCCACAATGATCTGGGAAGCAATCCAAAAGGCAAAGTCTGACAGAACAAACCTCCATGTAATCTGGTTGGATCTAGCGAAAGCTTATGGATCCGTTCCACACCAGATGTTGTGGCAGGCCCTAGAAATGTATCACGTTCCACAAGAGATTGCAGCAATGCTGAAGCTGTGTTTCGCAGGGTTTTCTGTCAGATTTTCAACCAGAGAGTACACAACGAAGTGGATTGACCTTGAAGTTGGAATGCGATGGGATGTACCATCTCTCTGATACTATTCGTGATGGCCATGCAGGTAATCCTCAATGCGGCTGAAGGAATGGCTATAGGTCCAAAGCTCGGTGGAATGAGTCACATGCCACCCCTCAAAGCATTCATGGATGACACAACAATTCTGACATCAGATGAACATCAGGCTCGGAGGATGTTAGCACACCTGGATGAACTAGTCAGCTGGTGCAGAATGAGCTTCAAACCCGAGAAGCCTGTCAGTCAGGAAAGGGAAGATAGCAGAGGTCATCTTCATGGTTTCCAACCAAAGAATCCCTACTGTCATTGAGGAACCTGTTAAAACTCTTGGCAGGGTGCATGATGCCTCATTAAAAGACTCGAAGGCAGTGCAACAGACAATAGAAATGGCAGGTAGAGGGCTACAGATCATAGACCAAAGCAGACTCCTGGGAAAATTCAAACTGTGGTGCCTCCAGTTCATGTTGATACCTAAGTTGCTGTGGCCACTGCTTATATATGAAATAAGCACAAGTACAGTGGAAGCTATAGAGCAGAAGGTCAACAAGTTTATGAGAAAATGGCTAGGGGTACCACCAGGTCTGTCAGATGTAGCATTGTACTGCAAAAAGTCAAAACGTCTGCTTCCCTTCAAGTCAGTTGTTGAAGAGTACGAAGTTGGAAAGGCAAGGCTTGCAATGATGCTACGCGAGTCGGCAGATGACATGGTTAAGTCTATTCAGCCCACACTGAAAACAGGAAGGAAGTGGAGAGTGGAAGAAGCTGTTGATGCTGCCCAAGTCGCTCAAACTGAGGGAGGTAATCGGATACACACAAACGAATAGACGGGGATTTGGTCATGGAGACATCCGCTGGTGGTCTAAGGCATCAAGCAGGGAGCGCAGAGACATGTTAGTTCAGGAGATACGAGGAGCTGAGAATGATAAGAGGTTGCAAAAAGCAGTGCAGCAGGCCCAACAAGGCCAATGGACTACATGGGAAGGAGCCCTGCAGAGGTCCTTGACATGGAATGATATATGGCATATGGCACCTCTTAGGCTCAGCTTTGTTGTTAGATCAATGTATGACCTGCTGCCGTCGGCCACAAACCTTGTGAGATGGGGAAAGTCGGATGATGAGCAGTGCCCCCTGTGCCAGGGAAGGCAGACACTTGAACACGTACTCTCAGCGTGTAAAGTGTCATTAGGGCAAGGGCGATACACTTGGCGCCACAACAAAGTGCTAAATGAGCTTGCTGCAACAATAGACCTGGCAAGGATGAAGGTGAATAGCAAAGCCAGGCTGAGCACCACAAATACATACTTTCTGAGGGCAGGGAAGTCAGCACACCCCAAACTGAGTAAACCAGGTAGCAGTTTACCATCTCTTCTTGACTGTGCGAATGACTGGGAGATGGCGGTAGACCTACCTGGACGAGGGGCATATCCAGAGAGTATCAGAAAATCGCAGAGACGGCCAGATATAGTGCTTCCTTTTTCAGTATCGCTTCATGTTATACTGATTGAACTGACCGTGCCATTTGAATCCAGATTGGACGAGCAACATTCGTTCAAAGCGGCCAAGTATAATGATCTGGCCGCGGATCTGGGACACGATGGGTTCACTGCAAGGGTCATGGCTGTTGAGGTGGGCGCAAGAGGGCTCGTGGCTGCATCAGTGTATGATTTATTGAAACTGAGGGGACAGTCGAGAACAAGGGCACTGAAGAGGCTTAGTGAAACTGCAGAAAAGGCATCGTGCTGGCTGTGGAACAACTGCAATGGGCTATGGAAATCGGGACAGTAAGCTCTGCGGTACGGAAAACACCATGAATTTTTCTAAGTCCACAGTACGTTGAGTTTTTCATTGTACTGATGAAAGGGTTGTGACTGACGAGCAACAGGCGGTGTATATTATAAGAGGTGTTAGGCACAGAATTTCAGTTGCTAGCGCGCAGTGCCTAGCCTCGTCGGCTTTGCGCAGGTGTGTCCCTAGTTGTGTGCGACGGAACGAACGGAGTAATTTGTCTTCTATTTGTTACTTTCACAATTGCCTCCATGGCTGGCGGAGTTGTGGATTTTAAAGTTGCTACCAAAGTGAAATGGGTTCATTTTCGATACAAGACAACAGGAGGCTGAGACACTTGGGAGTCATGACCCAAGTGGTCCCCCCCCCCCCCCCCCCCCCCCCAGAGTGTAAAGGAATTTACTGGGCGGAAACACTTGTCCAATGGCGGACCTCTTCTGATGATCAGATTGCCTCCTGTTGTATCGCTCAAATTAGTTGTTTAAATAGTAGCGGAAGTCATTCTACGAGTTTTAAAATATGAACTGTATTAAACGGACGATTTTTGGGGTTTATTCATGATAAACTAAAAACAACACTCTGAGCGTTACGGTGGTACGGCAGTTACAATTGTTCTTTTGCCATCTACCAAAGTCAAAGAGTTAAGTGCTTCTTGCTGCCAGCGCGAAACGACGACTGACTTGATGAGGAAATTCATTTTTCTTAAGGGCACATCACCACAATATCATTCACAAACAAAACAATAAGTGAACAACAAATTATAATTGAAAATGCATTAACAAGGAAAAAGAGATGTAATTACCACATTACATAAAATGGATCAATACTGGGTGTGAAAGTACAAACTATTCCTTCTAAAGATGCGACAGTGTATGTTGGCATTTATTTATTATAAAAAAATACTTTAAGTTTCTCTGGTTTCTTCCTCGTGTGAGCTCTACATAAAAGTTGCCAATGAGCAGAGACTGCTTCTAGTAGGTATTCACTTAAATTATCAAATGATTGTCCCTGTCCTTTGTTGATAGTCATGACAAATGCTAAAATCACAGGAAACTGACATCTCAAGATGACTGGAAAGCTGGTATAGGTTGGCTCTAAATTGATGCGTGGAATGAAAACTGGTCCACCTTAATTACTGCATGTGATGACTTTTTTTTGTATTTTAAAAAATTTCTGCCCTCTGTCTTTAGTTTTAACAATAGGTACCACAAACTACCCTACCCAGCTAATTCGCTGGAAAAATGTCCTTCGCGGGGCAGAAAGGGGAAACTAGGTCTTCTTGGTTGTTTTGCTGTTCTTGCATCTTTGTATGCATTGTAATAAAATTTACACAAGATAATTCTGTGTTCTTTCTCTCTCAAAATATGTAAACTTGAAAACGGAATTTATGTTTGAAATCACAGAAAAATTGCAACGAAAAACATCAGTATATCGGGGTTTTCGATGCGCCTGCGAACTCCGGAGTTACCAGCATGTCATTCAAACACTCGGTGCTATATCAATAAAGAGCTATTCTCTCAAAATGTACGATCAATGGAAAGAAGAGTTATTGAGCCTCAGTTTTGTATAACACAAGCCCCAATTCATGTCAAAGAAGTTGCACGAATTTCGAAGTAATGACAAACTTGTATTTTTAAGTGTGCTTCCAAGAGCCGGATCCCTGCTTGTGTTACATCTATAGAATCGCCATCTGTTCGTCTATCAGTGTGCAAATTCTTATCATTTTCTGAGATTTGTTGAAAGAGCAAGCTTTCACGAACGATGACCAACCCGACAAGTGTTTTACGCTTGTGTCTGGTCATGGAGGCTGTTCCACCCGGGAACCCCCTGAGCGTGATGCGAATGAGAGAAACTATCGGGCTATTTCTACTGAGCACACGAATGACAGAAACTACCTGCGTAAATCTTTTTGAGGATGGCCTGGATCCTATTTGGTTCCCCCACTCCAGTTCAGCTCATGTATGGCTCCTCGAGTCTGCTTGTGTACGGCAGCGCCACCCCCCGGGCAACGGCTTTGACTGGCCGGCCAAACTACATGAGTAAATTGAAAAAGGGAGGTCCCCCTTAAACAGTACACACAACTGCTGGCCGAACGGGCGGATGATCAATAATATTTTGACAACGGCTTCTAGGGCAGGAGTTGGAAAGGCCTGGTATCGGGCTGAGGGCGCACCATCCAGAAAGCAATGGCAAACTACTGGATGTACAATTCCAAGAAATCCATAATGGCTAATCTGAATACTAATACAGATGAAAAACCTATGGCAAGGCACAAGCAAAGAAACAAAGTTACAACTGATCAGAGCATGTATATTCCCAGTAGCAACATACGGCTGCGAGACTTGGACACTCAATAAAACAGTTGCAAAAAAGATTACATCATTCGAAATGAAATGCTACAGAAGGATGTTGAGAATACCCTGGACAGAAAAAAAGACCAACAGAGAAGTACTGCACTCACTAAACGTACAGGAACATTGGCTCCTAAATACATCGCAATAAGGAAGCTGAAATTTTTCGGTCATATAAAAAGACATAATAGTCTGGAAAAAACAGTGATGGAAGGCATGGTCCCTGGAAAAAGGGGAAGGGGTCGACCTAGACGACGGTGGACCCAGGACATCACAGAGAGTCTGAACTTGTCTTTGGCTGATGCAGGTCGACTTGCCCAGAATCGTGATGCGTTCAGAGCAGCTGTAATGGAGACAACGTTCTGGAAAGAATACGTCACATGATGATGATGACCTGCGTAAATTAATACATATTTTTGAAAATTGATAACATTTAATTTATACTGAAATACGTACCACTGTGATAACTAAAATAAAACCAAGGGAATTAGCAAGGGGAGTGCAGGTAGAAGATTCAAGGTTGGAACAGAGAAAATGTCATTCACTCGATTTAGCTTTTGTTTTGGCAATTTAATTATATGAGGGTGATTTTAATATCGTTGTCAGCGTTTGAAAAGCATCGCGCACATTGAATGTGGTAATTTGATACTTTTTAATCATGATTAATGTCCCAATCGCTCAAAAACTCAGTCAGTATGGTGACCTCATTCAATGTAAACAATAACGGCAGTTGCACACTATCGGTTGTTTGCGAGACCGGACCGTAGCATTCTTTCTTAACGAGATTGGGAATAATAAGACATTTCTAAAAGGTGCCACATAGCAGAATATGTCACATAAACATGGTTTATTTGAATTCCATTGCAAAGAGCTGTAAAAATGCTTTAAAGTGATGTATGATATATAAATATACCTTAAATGGTTAATTGTTTTTTCAGCCTTTGTGGGTGACAAAAAATATGAAAAATTGTGCATTTTCTTCAAACAAGGCATCTTTGGGCCTATACTTTGTTTAACGTCCAAGTAAATGTACTTATTTGTGTACTGTTGGAGAGTGCTTGAAAAAAGATTTAAAATGATACATGGGTCATTACTGTAACTTCCTTTGTAAATTTTTTCTGTTCTTTGTAAACACGAATAAATCTTGACCAATTGCTCGGTTTCTGCAGAAATCAGTTTTTTGGCTTTCTTGTCATTTTCAACTCATAATAACCTTGTTCAACCTAATGTGACATATTTAGAAAAAATTGGCGTGCGTAGTATGACTATGACATTGGACATCATAGATATTGAGTGTCTACAGTGCATAGATTTTGAGCATTGACACTTTAAAAATGTGTGTCGAGCTGATTTTGTAACAAAAAACACATGACTAACCTGATTTTCTTTAAATCTGAAGGCATATTGGCCTTTTTATGTCCTCCATGCCTTATATTTCTTACATTTACAAGTAGTTTTTAACACAAAAATGACCTTATATGTGCTTATACATGTTATTTGTGACCCTGTGGTGATGTCAAAGATGGCCCATTTTCACTTTCAGACGGAGCGATAACATTTCTAAGTTGAAAAATAAAATAAAAATTCATAACTATTTTATTTATAGACCGATTTTGATGATGTTTTATTTGTTCATTTTTTTTTTATGTCCTTTCTAAATATTTTATTGAATTGTTTATTTAACAAATATGAAAAATCGGTTTGTGGTACCTATTAACAGAATGTTAAAGTTATAAAAAAACATGAAAAGGCACTGAGTGGCTCTTTTATTATTAAACTAAACTTCTCCGTCATTTCTTGGCAAGTTACTTGCGAATGGATCTGTGAAATTTGAATAAAATAGATTAATGGCGTTCATGTGGGATGATTCTAATCGGTGTTCTTAGACAGCTTTCACTCAAAATACAGTTCAATGCCAGCGGTTTCCATATTTTCCAGAAAAACACTGACCAATGCACATGAAAGGACTGAAAGGCATGCATGTTTTTTTAATGGGTTTTCAAGACAGCATGCACTCAAAGCACAGTGCAATGCGTGACATTTTTTCGTATTTTCCCCAAAAAGGTGGTGCAAATATTTCTTCCCTTTCATTAAAAAAACTCTTAATCGGTCAACTGAAAAAGACTAAAGATACAGGGGAGAAAACTGCTGCAGTAGAACAAACATGAGAAAAATGCCCGTCTATGAGCCAATCCTGAAAGACCTAAGGCACAAACTAAGTGTGCTTCAACAACATTGAGTCATCTGTTGATTTGGAACACTTGTGTGTATAAAGTAGGAACACACTTTTTGTTTTGTTTTGCATAACACTTATAATAGCCCCTTCAGTCATGACTGACAATGGGAATTCACCCCTGAGGTGACAGCCCTCAGCTATTTTCTTTCTTGGTGTTCCTTTCAATTTTTTCTCCTCTATTCTGCTTGCCATGAGAGCTTCTTTTTGCCCAATCTGAGGTGGTGTTGTAAAGAGCATCGCCACTTGGCATGATCAGCAGCTTCATCTTCCCAGGTTGCTGGATTTATGTAAAGTGCCCTCTCTTGTACACATCTTTGAACATCAGCTGCGGTCGCCCAACTGTTCTTTTGCCATCTACCAGTTGTCCGTAGATGATATCTTTTGGGATGCGACCATCTTCCATGCGGCGGACATGGCCAAGCCAGCGTAGTCTGCACTGTCTAAGCAGTGTATACATGCTTTGGTGACTAGCACGTGACAACACCTTGAGTTTGTCACTCTGTAAATACTGAGGATGTGGCGTAGACACCATAGATGGAAGGTAGAGAACCTTCTTTCTTGCTTAGCATAGGTTGTCCATGTCTCACTGCCATACAGAAGCATGCTCATCACACTTAAAATGTTATTTATTGTAATAACCAAAAAATTCCTTTGGAACGATAACATATCAATGCAAAATAAAATTATTATATTAATGTAAGAGTACAAGGGGATTGACATAAGTCTTGGGCCTGACCATGAAGGAGTCACAGGAGGAAGATGAAACTTGGCACATTTAAAGTTCATCATATTTGCACTGAATATGTAAAGTACGCGTTTGTTTCTTCAATGGGTTTTCCCGCTACAGTGCATGGCGCAATGTACCCTATTGACCGGATCTGCTGCTCCAAAGATTTGACAAAACAATGGAAAAGAAGGAGGCCAGAGCTGTGATAAAATTTCTGATGTTTCAGGGAAAAACACCTACAGAAATACACTGGGAGATGGAACCAGTGTTTCGTGATTCTTGTCCTTCAGATACTTCGGTAAAAAACTGGTGTCAACAGTTTAAGTGCGGCTGCTCAAATGTTGCTGATCTGCCAAGATCTGGTAGACCAGCCTTAGAGTGCAATGATGAAAATGCAACAAGAGTGAAGAAAATCATTGACCAGGATCGAAAAATGACAATTGTGGAGATAGCTAGTAGAGTAAAACTAAATGAAAGAACAGTTTATAGAATTTTACACAACAGACTGAACATGAGAAAAGTGTGTGCACGCTGGGTTCCGCGACTGTTGACACGTGAACAGAAGCAAACGAGGGTAAATTGCTGTCAACAGTTGCTCAAAAAGTGTCAGTCAAAATATTTTTTGGAGACCATGGTGACAGTAGATGAAACTTGGGTATGCCATTATGACCCCGAATCCAAAATTGCCAGCATGCAATGGAAAACCCCGGGCTCCCCAACACCTGTCAAGCCGAGGGCGCAGAAATCTGCATGAAAAGTGATGCTGTTTTTTGGGACGGGGTATTTTTGAAAGATTATCGGCCTCGTGGCAACACAGTTAATGAACAGTACTATGCAGATCTTCTCACAAAATTAAGAAAGGTTGTGACCAGGAAACGAGGGATAACGCGCTCAAAATCTCCTTTGCTTCAAGACAACGCGCCCTCTCACAAAGCACGGCTTGTGCAGCTAGCAGCCAACGATTTAAATATTGAAATTCTTCCACACCCACCATATTCTCCAGATTTGGCTCCATCAGACTTTTTTCTATTCTCAAATCTTAAAAAACAGCTAAAAGGAAATCATTTTGACAGCGATGAAGAGGTTATACTGGCATGTGATGACTGGTTTAGTTTGAAAAATAGGGTGTTCTACTCCCAAGGTCTTTTCAAGGTCAAGCAGAGATGGCAGAAGTGTGTCAATTCAGACGGTGGCTATATTGAAAAGGAATAAACACTATTCAAAATTTCAGCTCTCTGTGACATGTCCTTCATGGTCAGGCCCAAGACTTATGTCAATCCCCTTGTATTTCTTACACAGTGTGTCCAGAAATACTACAAGACTGCTACGAAATTTTGCAGCACATTTATGAAAATTTGTGGCACATTTAAGTACCGCAGCACACTGTTTGAGAATCTCTTCTCTAAAGTATTATTATTTATTTAATCTACACACAAGAACAAGACTTAGCCCAAAATATATTTATTCATACATTCACAACATTTACTGACAATGAAAGATCATGTTTTCATTCATAAATTAAAGGAAAAAGTTACATAAACATTTCATTGCAATATCAAATCCCAATGACAATATAATTTTCCAATAACAAATGTGCATCTATGGATATTCATCATCATCATCATTACCCTTCGGCCCCCCAAGGAGCACAAGTCTTCCTGTCCTGATCCATCAGGTCAAGGTCTTTCCATGTCTGTCACCAGTTCTCTTCTCCATGTGTTCTCTGGTGCCCCTCTACCTCTTACCCTGGGTTTTCCAAAACAAGGACTGCCTTGTGATGCTATCAGCAAGTTTAATTTCCTCAGTTTGTGTGTCACAGACATTCATTACATACCATTTTTGTTTAAATGGCAGGAGAACTGTAATTCATATCTTCTTCCAAAGTTAACAATGTCCAATTAAAAGAAAAATTGACAGGAATAAAAAAACAATCGCAGGCAACAGTCGTCTAAATATAAAAAATATCAAAAACTTCATATTTTTAAGATTATAAAATACACTAATTTCTAATTACATTATCTATGTGAATTACATGTTGTGAAATAAAGAATTAAAAATTTTTTTAAAAATTTCTTTAGTCTGAAATTAAAAATTCATAAACCTAAAAATAAAATTCATACATTTAAAGTAACAAAATCTAAATGGTCAAAGAAAGTTCCAGTTAACCACATCCACAATGACAACACATGGCAGGTTGTTCATTTATCACAAATGTAAGAGGAATCTGATAGGCTGTTGCGATTAGCACAACGATACTGAAGAACCTCTTAGACATTCCATTTTACCAGAGTTATACTGAAGCACTTCTTAGACTGTTACAATTACCGCAACTATTTTGAAGAACCTCTTAGACTGTTCCATTTATCACTGCTATAACAAAGAACCTCTTAGAATGTTCCATTTACCAGTTATACCGAAGAACCTCTCAGACTGTTGCATTTACCGTAGCTGTAACAAAGAACCTCTTTGGCTTATGTTATTAACGTGCCTAGGTATTTGAATCGATTGCACTAAGGTCAACTAACATATTTTATTTTAGTCATCACAATGTCACATCCATCCATATGCCCAAAAGGTGGGCAAAGAATAGTAACATTGTAACCTACCAGGCTTGCCGTAAAAGGTGACAGGGGATGGCTGGGCATAGGGTCAGCTTGTAAAAACTTTAAGCCACAAATACTTCAAAAATATGACCTAGTTCACTAAACAAAGACTTAAGCTGATGGCACAGAACAGGAGGACCTGACATGAGTTTGTCGAAGGCCTATGCTCCTAGGGGAGATGACGGGTAATGAGTGAATGAAATCAGAGATCACTCCTTTCACTAAAATTACAGAGAGAATACATTTCACTTGGTTTACAAAGCTGTTGACAGAACAACAAATACTGAATTGTGAAATTATTGTTTAAAGAACAATAAATCAAGATTATATACATTCACATAAAAACAGTAAAGTATGGCTGCTTCATTTAAACAACACGCTATGGCTGCTTACAATCTTATAAACAACAAGCTATGGCTGCTTACAATCTTATAAACAACAAGCTATGGCTGCTTACAATCTTATAAACAACAAGCTATGGCTGCTTACAATCATATAAACAACAAGCTATGGCTGCTTACAATCTTATAAACAACAAGCTTTGGCTGCTAACAATCTTATAAACAATAAGATACGATTATTTACAATTGTAACCTGTTGCAATGCTACAGTACAAATTAGGATTTCAAATTATAAATAATCTTTGAACAACCTTTTACAATCCAATGTTATTAACAAATTAAGTAATAAAAAAAACAAACAAACAAATTCTTGCACTTAATATACAGGTAAATCAAATACGGGACTGTACAATCAATCCCATCTCTTTCTCACTCACACACACGTGTGACCACTCATGTACAAATACAAAAAATTTACACAAGGCTCTAGGATACTCCAACAAACACTCAGGAACACTATGTATTTACAACAAACCTCTGTGTACCCATACCATGTTTACAAAGGGCCACAAAGTTAAATGACTCAAGCAAATATGAATAGTTTTTCAAAATATTTGTTAACCCTTAAGCTGCCAGCCTTGTCACTATAAAACAGACAGCAATATAGAAACACTAATAGTTAACATTTGTGAGTGACATAATAACAAACCAACTGGGTGATGTATTGGCCAAATATAATGATGTCCTGAACAAACAGCGCTTTTTTTTTTTCTGATGAAGATAGTTTTTATATGTCTTGCTGGTTTTTGTTTTGTCCCTTTTGTGTGGATTTAAGTCTTTCTACCCCACTAGCCATAGGGCATGTTAGAGAATGACACAACAGACTGTTGGAATTTAGCATTAAACATAAGGCTAGCAGAGATGGATGTATGAAAGGATGCATCCATCGTGTATACAACCAACAAGCTACAGGAACATCTAGCATTCACACTCCTCGACATATACTGAGGGAGAGTGAGCACCTATGGGTTTGCCTGGAGTGCAATGATGCAGATTCAGTTCAACAATAACAATAGCTATAGGGTGCACCACAATCTGGTACATTATTCTCCCCAGGGGTCACCGGAACATCTGTTTGGTTACAGTCAGATTTCCTCATGTTCACAATTAACACAATATAAAACAAACTTATTTGTTGCATTATAAGAGCTTCAGAATGTTCTATTTTTTCATAAATTTAAATGTTTATTCCTCATTTCAAAGCTAAGCCTGTGGGGAAGAAAACTTGACATCCATTCTGGTGTATGACTTATGCCTAACATTTGCCTGAAACAAAGAGTTAACTTAATTTTTTATACATTTTTTTAATGGCTTCGGCATTGTACTGGCGACCAGGTGTTCATGGTTCAAACCCGGGCGTCAGCGTTTGAAGAAATGTTTACGGCCGGAAATTTGACTGAATAGCCTGAACGGCTCCTGTGATAAACCCTCTGTGGATGGGAAGGAGCAAAGCTCTTGACCGGGTTGGAAGGAAAGTCCTCAGGTTCCCCAGCCTCGCAATGACATGTCACTGGGCCGAAGGGCTGAAAGCCCAAGTGCCGCTGGTTAAGGAAAAAAAAATACATTTTTTTATGTTGCTTTTATTACCTTTGCTATCTAACTTGACTGCAATTTATGTTAATTTTATTACTACTGTTCTCTGCAATCAGTCACTATTTTGCGTTCAACCTGATATAGAGTATACTATTTGCTGCAGCAATAACTTCCTCAGAATATACTAGCTGTAAGATTGTTGCCTGTTCTGTTCAGACGAACTTGTATCTAAAACAAGATTTCATCTCTTTGTTTACTTATATTCACCATGGATTTTGTTTTAGAGCTGCTTATGACCATCCCTCTCTTCTCCAGCTCTTCCTTCCAGACTTGCAGGTTGGATTGGAGATGTGCCTCTGATTTAGCGATCAGGGCAACATCATCAGCAAATGCCAGCTCCGAAATATAGACCTGTCTCATCTTCCAGTACCCCACTGAATACTTTCTTGTTCTCTCCTTACATGCCTTGATGACATCGTCCATAAGGAGTATGAAGAGGTAAGGTGATAGGATATCACCTTGTCTTACACCAGTGGTGGTCCTGAACTCTTCAGCAGCTCCAAAACAAAATCCATGGTGATATCACGAGAAGAAAGAAAACATCAGATTAAGTTGGGAGAACAGGTCCTGGAGCAGGTCGACCACTTTAAATATCTCGGAGCTATTATAGACCGAAAGGGAGGCATCAAAGAAGAGTTGGCCACTCGAAAAGCAGCGGCTGGGAGACTTTTTCAGGCCATAAATCGTGGATTCCTCAGCAAGAAAGAGGTTGGTAAGAAAACGAAGATGGCTGTATACTGCTCCACCTATGTCCCAGTCTTGACATATGGATGCGAGTCGTGGGCAATGACTACAACCCACAAAAGCCAGATCCAAACCTCAGAAATGAGGTATCTGAGGAAAGTGGTTGATGTAACAAGAAGAGACATGGTCCGCAACCAGACGATCCATCAAGGCCTAAAATCCCATCCGCTGCAGACCCAAATAGAACAGTCCCAACTAAGATGGTTTGGCCATGTCTGCAGAATGGGAGAAGATCGGCTACCACGACAAGCATGGGAAACAAAGAGCCAGGGATCCAGACCTCCAGGACGACCCAGAGTCCGCTGGGAGGACAACATTAGACAATCTTTGAAGGACCGAGGACTAGAATGGAACCAGGCCAGGAAGAAGACAGCTGATAGAATGGTCTGGCGCTCTCTCTTCCAAACCTCTACACCTCACGGTAGAAGGGGAACGACTAAGTAAGTAAGTAAGTTTACTTATATTGTGGTTTTTATCCTCAAAATAAAACTATTTTAGTAATTTTTAAAGCCCCTGAAGATATTGGTACTTCATAATGTTTCATTAGCATTCAACACGTCCCTTAATTAAAATCATCAAACAGGCATCTGATAAAAATGATAGGACTATTTATTTGTTATGAGTAATTATTCTTAGTTCCTGCAAACGGACCAGCTGCAGTGGAGGCTCCCTGCTCCGTAAGGAGCGCAAAGGAAAATGATGATGACGATGATAATTCTTAGTTTTGGACGTCTGCTGAACATGACACGATAGACATATTTATTTATTTAGAAAGCCATTTTAGCTAAGCAAATGTATGAAGAATTATCTACAGGCTGATTAAAAAGTCCCGCCATATTTGTAAATGTTTGTATTCTCATTTATATCTACTGGATACACATAAAACTAATTTAAAAACATGGAGCAATAACTATCAGTTGAGGTGAAACTAATTAGGCTTATTTTTTAATTACCTAAACAAAGCAAAATAAAATCTAAAATGACTAATATACTGACTTTTCAAAAGTCAGATTAAACTAATTAGGTTTATTTTTTAATTCCCGAAACAAAACAAAATAAAATCTAAATGGCTACTATACTGATGTTTCAAAAGTGAGATAAAAAATTCTGCCTGCTATGAATTCATCTGTAAAATAGTCCGGACCTCACGTCAAGTTGTAATGTTAATGCGACACAGTATTTTATGTAATAAAATAACAGTTTGTTTCATACAATTTAGTTTGGTAGAAGTGAAGAAATAAATATCAAATAAAGTGAGTGACTTATTTAATCACCCTCATATTGATCTAGAAACTGATTTTTCTAGTAAGTACCAAGTAGTTGCCTCCCCACAATAAAATCCAGAGTTACTCTACAGTTGTATTATCAAGGTTTTCAAATTTTCACAGTGTGCCTGTTTTCTGAGGTTTGTTAGCTACCTAACTTCTCATCCAATTGGAAAACACTTCAGAAAACAGCAGCAGACTTAGCTACCCGGCTGTGGTTCAGGTTTTTGTGACTGTGACATATACAATCACAAATTACTTCAAAACATTTGAGGTTTTCAGCTCTGAGGTTCAAGTGGTCACTGGTGGATATAATAACAAATTTAATGAGATGTGTCTGGACCTTCGGTGCCAGGATATAATCACAAATTTACTGAAATAATGCTTGTTTTCAGCTTCTGGATATAATAACATAACTTAATGAAATAAAGTTTTAAGTTGTCAGCGTCTGGCTACAATAATACAACTTAATGAAATAAAGTTAAGGGTTTTCATGTCTGTATACGATTAAAAAAAATTACTTAAATAAAGTTTAGCGTTTTTAGTGTTTGGATATAATAACAAATTAATTGAAACAATAAATGTGCATACATTAAGAACTTTTATGAAATAAACTTTGAGTTAACAGTGTCTGGTAAGCAAAAGCTGACATTTCCCGATCCCCTAGGTTACGTGTTTTCACTCCTTTTTCCGGGACCAAAAGACGCAGCAATAGTGAACGCAGTCAGCGACTCATAGCTTGACTGCCTGCGTCAGGACCAGCGAACCAGAGCTGGTCAAGACTGCACTCCACCTCCACGTGGTGGTCCTGGAAACAGTCTGCAGCAGTGCAGTCTGGCTGAGCGAGTGTGGATGGCAATGGGAAGGCAAACCCAGTCCTAAAAAATGCCGTGCAGAAGTCGGATGTGTCGACCGAAAGGTGCAGATATCACAGCTTAGGCGTAAACAGACACAACGCAACCACCGTCCTTTTCAGGACGAACGAGGAAGAAGAAGAAGAAGACTCCTTTTTCCTGTTAAAAAAAAAAGGTAAAGGATCCCGTTACACGCCCATTGAGGCATATTGGGAATATGGTGTTAGGCCCATATTTTCTTGACCGTCGGCATCATGCCGGTCGCCTTAACCTTCCCAGAGTTGCTGTAAGCAGGAGTTAAATGGTTTGCATGTCAGTTTTATAATAGAACAATACACTTAATGGCACATTTTTAAAATCTCTTTATTTATCTATATGAAGTTTTAATGCGGCTCTATAAATCTTTCTGCGTCTAAGGTTCATGTGGCTTTTGTTGGGTATAATAATCCAGATCAGGGGCTTATTGCTACAGCAGTGAGAAACACAGAACAACTTGATGACATGGAAACCCTCTGGCTTAAATTCAAGGACATCATTGGGAGCCGCGCTGGTGTAGTGGTTACCAACCTGCGCTGGCGACCCAGGATCAAACCTGGGCGAGGACATTTGAAGATTTTTTGTCGACCGGGATTTGGACTGGATTAACTCGAGCCCTGGCGACATCATTTGAAGTAGTGTCGTCGACCAGGGACTGGCGGCTCCTGAGCCGACCCAGCTCTAATGGGTACCTCCGAAATCAGCGAGTATCTGCCTGAATGGCGAGGGACACTTGTCTCTGTACAAGAAAAAAGGGATACTCACGTAGGATGACCCAGAATCTGCTGGGAGGACAAAATTAGACAATCTCTGAAGGACCGAGGGCTAGATTGGAACCAGACCAGGAGGACGACAGCCGATAGGATAGTATGGTGCTCTCTTTGGCAAACCTCTACATCCCAGGGTAGAAGAGGAATGACTAAGTAAGTATTAAGTATAATTATTCAGTTTATTAGATAATGTTGAAGAATGCCAGTCTTTGTTTATTAGCATAACATTGGAGGCTGTCAAATGTCAGCGTTTGGGAGAGTTTATTTGGTTTTTGTATTGAGCATAATCAGCTGGCAAACTCATCATCTCAAACAAATAGCCGTAGAAACCACCACTACAACAGCACATGATTGCTATGGGTGTAGGCTGTCTGCAACAGGACTAGCATCAGTGGTGGCTCCATGGGAAGCAAAATCAGATCTCTGATTGGCAGAGTGGTGAGAGCGCTTGCCTCTGAAAGCAAAGTTTCCGGGTTCCTCATTCTAAACCAGGTGACACCAGAAGGAAACTGGTCATCCCATCTCATAAAGCGAGACCTAGTATAGTGAAGTCTCTAACACTTCACTCCCCCTATGGCAGTATCTATGGAACTAACTTGACCTGTTTTATTGGATATAACCATTAAGAATAACCTGATAATGATTGGGGACGTCAGTGTTTAAATGTGCATCAGGTTCATTCATTGTCATATGAAAATACATTATTTCTCTGAATCATGCTTGAGAGTGTCCATGTCTGAATGTCTGCGATGTTCATTCTTTGTCTAACAGATATAATCACAGGTTTATTGGAATAATGTTAGAGGTTTTCAGTAGCCAAGCGTGGGAAAGGTTTCTTAGGCCATTGTTTCTTAGGCCATTGTTGGATATAATCACGTTTATTGGTATAATTTTAAAGGTGTTATCAGTGGTAGGCACTGTGAAAAGTTTATCAGGTCATTGTTGGAACAATGTTAGAGGTTATCAGTGGCAGAGTTTCTGAAAGATTCCTTAGGTCATTGTTGGATATAATCATGTTTATTGGTATAATTTTTAAGAGGTTATCAGTGGTAGCCTCTATGAATAGTTCATCAAGTCACTGTTGGAAATAATCACAGGTTTATTGGAATAATGTTACTGGTTATTAGTGGCAGAATCTGGGAAAGATTCCTTAGGTCATTGTTGGATATAGTCACACATTTATTGGAACAATGTCAAGAGGTTGTCAATATCTGAGTCTGGATGAGCTTAATTTGATTTTTGTTGGATATTTACTGGAATCACATTTACTGGAATAATGTTAGAGGTCAACAGAGGCTGGCTCCGTGAAAGGCTCATTAGGCCTTTGTTGGATATCATCACAGGTTTAATGGAATAATTTTAAGAGCTTGTCAAAATCTGAGTGAATGAGCTTAATTCGGTTTTTGTTGGATATAATCACAGGTTTATTGGAATAATATGAGAGGTATCACATTACTGGAACAATGTTGGAAGTTGTGAATGTCTGACAGATGTTCAATTAGTGTATGTTGAATGAAAATCAACAGTGTATTGGTATAACGTTTGTGGTTGTCAGCACATGTGTCTGGGAGATGTTCATTTAGTTTTCGTTAAATAAAATCACACATGTACTGGAATAATTTTGGATGTTGTCAACATCCAACATCAATACCACAGCATTTTGTAAGCAAGTTAATTCTACACACCTCTACAGTGAATGTCAATGGCTTAGAGACCAACTTCCACTAGAAGGGGCAAGTCACTTCCATTAGAAGGGGCAAGTCAACAGGAATGAAAGTTTTAAAATTTACATAACTATAATCAGGAATGGCACAAATGAGAAGAAACATATGACCGGTTGAGATAATCTGAAAACATTATATCACTGGGCATTGAGGAATGATGGATGTGGATTTGACAAGAGGAGGTAAGTTCATATGGCTCGTGTGGTGGGATCATGTGACCTGAGTGAGTGTTGTTGTGGCTGTGCTTTCCTCCTCATTGTTGGGCTCTGTGTTGAGTGCTGTCAAACTCTGCATAGCTGGAGACAGCTTGTGTTGAATACTTTGGATAAAGTTCTGAAAAAACAGGAAACACAACATATCATCATTATTATCATTACTGTCCTCCTGTTTTGAGCCATCATTTTTCATACAGTAAGATATTAGACTTTGATCCTGATGGCATTTCTCTGAGCAACGAGCTACAAACAGTACCTGGGTCATTTGTACAGAAATGGAGAAACTTCCCTGGTTGGGTTTTGCTGGCCAGAGGAATGCATAGAAGTGGCCCGACCACAAGATCAAAGACTAATTAAAGAAAGAACAAAAGTTTAAAGAATGATATACTGCCAGACAAGAAGGGGGTGTTACATTAGGAAGACTTGACAGCTGTAGAGACTTTCTTGCTAAGAAGGGGAGTCTGATTGACAGAATAGAGAGTAACAGAAATTTGTAGAGAAGATTTTGGAGTAGAGGGGAAAAAAATAGTCCAATAATTATCTTACTCTACCACATCATCCCATTTCTTCATCATCTCCTCTAATTTCTGTCTGCAGTTTTCTTTTCCATCTGTTTTTCAGTCTCTCTCAGTCTCTTACTCTGGGGATTCCAGAACAAGAACTCAGTGTGTGTCATATCCATTGTCAGTATCTGCTTCTTGTCATCAGTTCAACACTGTTGATCTTGTTGTACCATTGCAATTCTTCTATTTTAGTTTAGACATTTCCCATACCAAGATGTTAAATTATCCAGTATCGATGCAAACATTAGAACCACTTTTTTTCTAGCAGGCAAGCCATAAAGGCGACTAAAATTGGTTGACACAAAGCTGGGAATCTTTTAGTAAATAAAACTACATGCTACAGAAACACAGACCAAAGAAAATGTGACCTCAAGGGAGAAGATAACACTGGAGACAATGATGACAGATTACGAGAAAGCGAAAAGGACAGCCCAGCTCTGGCAAACTCCCTCCTGACACCCAAAAATTGCTAAAGATAAGATTGGAAATAGAAAGAAGGGCAAGGACCATGTTGGAAGCCCATTTTTTTATTTTTATTTCTGGTTTCTGATGTATGACCTCAACATGAACAACGCTAATAATGATGAAATGCTTCAATTTACAATTAAAATGTAATAAACATAAATGTGTCTGCCCATAAACACATTTTTAAAAATGACCTTATAACTCAAATATAAAAATAAGAGAATTGTTTCCTTTCTGTACACATCATAAACATTTTTTTAAATAGCACCCACATTTGAACATTTAAACATGTCCAACACTTCAGTTTAAAAAAAAATATAGCCCACTCTTAAAAACAAGTCGAATATTACCAGGACCTAATCACCAAAAGTTAATCTTCACCTGAGATATCACATCCCCCTTGACCCGGCGTGCTTGATACAGGTGACGGTAGCGGGTCTGTTGGGTCTCCCTTTTCTCACAGGCCCGTATCTGCTGAAGATTAGCCCCTTGCTCTCGACGACTTCTCAGGGCTAAGCATTCACAATGAGAGGTGTAAAGATCATATTAAACCATGAAGTAGTATAAACCATACTAGTAAAGAATGTATTAAGCAGTAAAAATGTACTTGTAAAGAATGTATTAAGTAGTGAAAATGTACTAGTAAAGAATGTATCGAGAAGTGAAAATGTCCTTGTAAAGAATGTATTAACTCTTACTATACAGGAGCTAAAACCGCGTTTTTACGCGCTAGTTTAGCTATCATTACCGTCGTGCGCCACGTCACGAGGCGAGATGTAAAATTGGTACTAAACCCGCGCCACTTCACGGGGCTTGCCGGATTGTAAGAGTTAAGCAGTAAAAATGAACTTGTAAAAATGTTTCAAGTAGTAAAAAAGTACTTGTAAAGAATATATTAAGCAGTAAAAATGCACCATCTGAAAGGTTTTATTTTATTACAGAAAGTGAGCTGAAAAAGAAGTGCATTTGAAGATTATAGAAAAAAATTTTAAATGATAAAATATAAATAAACAAAAGACAGCAGTTTATGACGTGTGTGCACATTTGTGTCAAAACTCATCTCTGAATACACAATGGTAACACACAAGTGCAAAAAGATGCAAATCTACTCTTGTAAGGGCATTACTCTTACTGGGAATAAATATTTCTCGTTGCCAATAAAAAGTTGAATAAAGAACTTCCAAAAATGGAATAAATATCAACTAGAACCTTGATAGAAAATAACTTGCATATTATAATGTAACAAATTTATTAATTACTTACAATGATGATGGCACACAGCAAATGGTGTTGACTGAATGATGTCTTGTTACTAGACTGTGACTACATTCAATGAATGAATCATGGGGTTGACTGAATGATGTCTTGTTACTAGACTATGACTACATTCAATGAATGAATCATGGTGTTGACTGAATGATGTCTTGTTACTAGACTATGACTACATTCAATGAATGAATCATGGGGTGGACTGACAGTGATCTGGGCCCCTCAGCAATAAGGGACTGTTGACCTGACAGATGATTAAGCTAGATGGAGGCTAGGGGGGAGTGGGCCCCCAGACACTGCCTGACTGCCCGAACCCTTAGTCCGTCCCTGATTTAATGAATGAATGAGGGAGTTGGGCTTTTATAGTGCATTAGTTTCTAGAACTGCACGAAGCTTGCAATCTCATCAATGTAAAAATATTTCCACAAAAACCAACACCGCAGAAGCATATGAATTGTGCAGGCTTCCTGCAACTGGAACAGTGGCAGTGGTAGCTCCATGCTCATGATAATGAATATGTAGAATGGACACATACCAGTACATTCATGATAAAGAAAACCAGGAATCAACAAAATGATAACGTGAACAAAAATAGTATACAAGTTGCTTTCATGTGTGCTAAAATTAATGTCACCAATGACTACTAAATGCTAAAACATACATTAGTGAACTTACCTAGCCTATGGTCTACTCCAAAACTAGTGAACTTCCACTGAATAATTGCACCAAGAAAAGCAGACGCTGGCCAGAAAGCAAACATAAGCCAACTATACCAACACAGCTCTGAAGATTTCTCTGCCTTAACACGATCCCAGATGTAAAGTGACATACGACACTGCTCCACAAAATAGTCAATGCCTGCCAGGCTTATAGCAGCACCAAATACACTTGTGCCTATAACAGTCAATGTCTTTTGGAACCTCAGGCTCAAGATACCAAATATGACTCCTAGCACCAGAAATATCCCTATGGGGATCCACTTGGTTTCAGGATGTGTAAACTGCTCCACCACAACAAGGATAACAGCAACAACAGCTACTCCGAGATTAAATCCAGTCAGGAAGAGGCCAGTGTGCTGGATTAACATAGTGACTAGCCCCAGAAGAATGCCACCTCCTACTGCACATCCTAGTATTCCTTCAGGTGGAAGGATATGCTGCTCAAATATAATCATGTAAATGAGTACAACTCCAAAGATGAACCCTGTAAGGAACATGATGGCTTTAAAGAACCTGTAACCTGAAATAAAAGGCCAGTGAAGAAATCATGCAACTATGTGATAACAGAATAGTAAATCAATCAATCAATCAATCAATCAATACCCTTTAGCTCCCCGGGGAGCATAGGCCTTCAACAAACACATGCCAAGTCTTCCTGTCCTGTGCCATCCGCTCAAGTTCTTTCCATGTTGTCCTCATCATTTTTACCTCTGTTTCCAGTTCTCTTCTCCATGTGTTTTTTGGTCTACCTCTGCCTCTCTTTCCCTGTGGATTCCATAACAAGGATTGCCTTGTAATGCTATTAACAGGTTTCCTCAATGTGTGTCCTATCCATTGCCAGCATCTTCTTCTCAACTCTTGTTCCACTGGCATTTGTCTGGTTCTTGTCATCAATTCCACATTTGTAACTTTGTCATACCATTTCAGTCCTACTATTCTACGCAAGCACCCGTTTATAAAAGTCTAGCTTTTTAGTTGTTGTTTTTGTTGCTCTCCATGTCTCAGAGCCATACAACAGGAATGACTTGACATTTGAGTTGAAGATTCTTATTTTCGCTTTGGACTTGATTTCTCTTGTTCTCCATATGTTTCCCAATGCAATGAAAGCTCCTCTTGCTTTTTGTATTCTTATTTTGATATCATTGTCCGTCCCTCCAACTTTGTCTATATTACTTCCAAGATATGTGTATGATTCTACACCCTTTAGTGGTGTTTCTTCAAGTTCAACCTTGTTATCATTTCTTGCATTTATTCTCATTATCTTTGTCTTTTCCCTGTGCATTTTCAGGCCCACTTGTTGTGATCTCTCATCGAGAATTTTCATTTTCTCTTGCATCTGATTATGGTTATGGGACAGAAGAGCCATCTGCAAAATCCAGATCATCAAGCTGTTTAGTCAGATTCCACTGGATTCCATTTCTGTTGTTTGGTGTCGATGTTTTCATAACCCAATCTATTGCTAGTCAGAAAAGAAATGGAGACAAGAGGCATTCCTGTCTCACTCCCATTCTTATCCTAAACGGCTCTGTAAGTTGTCCTTCATGAAGAACTCTGCATGTCATGTCTTCATAGATCTTCCTTATTAAGTAAATGATCTTCACGGAACTCCATAATGCCTCATCAGTTTCCAAAGTGATTCTCTGCCTACACTGTCAAATGCCTTTTCATAGTCCACGAATCCAATGTAAAGCGGTGAATTCCATTCCAGACATTGTTCAACTATTATTCTCAATGTGGCTATCTGGTCTGTACAGGGTCGGTTTTGTCGAAAACCTGCTTGTTCATCTCTCAGTTGCTTGTCTATGGACTCTTTTAATCTCTCAAGGATGATTCTGTTTAACACTTTTCCTGGCACTGATAGTAACATTATTCCTCTATAATTTGTGCACTTTTGTAAATTTCCCTTCTTAGGCAACTTGACCAGATAACCTTCCTTCCATTCCACTGGTATTTCCTATCACTCCCAGACTTTGCCAAGTAGTTTGTAAAATATCTCTGTAGAGGTATCAATATCTGTTTAGATGGCCTCTGCTGGAATGCCATCTGGACCAGTTGCTTTTCCATCTTTCAGAAGCTTTATGGCTTTCTTGATTTCTTCTCTACTTGGTTGTTCACAGCTGATTTGTAGCTCCTCTTCTGCTGGCTGGATGTCTGGGGGATTAGTTGGAGCTGGTCTATTGAGAAGTTCCTCAAAATGTTCTGTCCATCTCTTCATTTGTTCTTGTATATTACTAAGCAATTTTCCATTCTTATCTTTTATGAGGCCATTTGCTTGCTTATATTTTCCTGTTAGCTTCTTGGTGTTGTTATATAGGTCCCTCATATTTCCTTTGGCTGCAGCTTCCTCTGCCAACTCTTCAATATACTTCCTCTTGTCTCTTTTGATGTTTTTTCTTACTTCTTTGTTTGCTTCTATGTATGCTTTATGAGCCTTGGCTTTGGAGCTTTTGATTTTGCTTCTGTTTAAATCTGCTTCCTTGTTTTTCCTGTCTTCTATCTTGCTAATGGTTTCTGTTGTTATCCATGCTTTGTGCCGATGTTCTCTTTTTCTCAGTACTTCTTCACATGTCTCGTTCCATATATTTTTTACTTGTTGCCAGTGGTCTTCTGTATCTGCTTCATCTTCCAGCTGTTGGAGTACTTGGTATTTGTTGGATACTGTGATAAAAAATTTTTCTCTTATTTCCTGATTTCTTAGATATCCCACATTGTACTGTTGTCTATAGCTATATACTGTTGTAAATTTCTTGAGTTTTAATTTTGTTTTAGCCAATAGAAGATGGTGGTCTGATACCACATCTGCTCCTCTACATACTTTTACATCATGCAATGATAACTTAAACTTCTTACTTATGCATATGTGATCAATCTGATTCTCAGTTCTGTGGTCTGGTGATTTCCATGTTGCTTTATGTATTCTTTTATGTGGAAATATGCTTCCTCCTATAGCTAGTTGATTTGAAGCACAGAAGTTTGCAAATAGTTCCCCATTCTCGTTCATCATACCTAATCCATGCTTTCCCATGATTTCTTCAAAGCCGGTGTTGTCTGTTCCTATTTTCGCATTTAGGTCCCCCATCAAAATTGTGATGTCCTCTCTTTTCTTATTGTCCAAGACACTTTGTAGTCTTGTGTAAAAGTCTTCTTTCTCAGATTCTTCTTTATCATTTGTTGGTGCATAACATTGGATGATGTTTATATTTACTTTCTTTTTGGCTGATTTGAACCTTGCTGTTATAATTCGGGGTCCCATTGCTTCCCATTCTATAAGTGCCTTCTGTGCTTCCCTAGACAGCATTAGAACCACCTCTTCACTGTGGTGGGCTCTTTCCTCCTCATGTCCTGAGGACAACACCATTTCTCCTGTGATCAATCTGCTCCTCTCTCTGCCCTTCCTCCGTGTCTCGCAGAGACCCATGATATTAATCCTGTAATTTGTCATATCTGCTGCTACCTGTGCAGTTTTACCTTGTTCACATAGAGTGTGAACATTCCAGGTGCCAATCCTGGAGATTTTCCTAGACGAAAAAAGGTTAGTCGGCAACCTAGACCCCTTTCGGCTTTCTCTGGGTTGCTAAATGCGCCTCCTTTCCAGAGGACCTTCTTCTGTCTTGGGTGGCTGCGTTGATATATATTCTGTATTGACTTGTCCATGTTTGTTGAAGTTTTTTGAGGTAAAAAGTTTTTTACAGGATGGGGTAACCAGCCCCATGCCGAACCCTCCTTAGTCACTTTTTACGACAGGCATGGTAGGGTACAGTGTTACAATTCTTTGCTCCCCTTTCGGGCTCCGGTAACACAAGGGTGAGAACAGTCAATACAAACTAAAAAAAAAAACAGAAAGAACAGAAGAGAAAGAACAGAAGAAAAAACTACAAGTATTATGAACTGTATGTAGGGTATTAGCATTCACAACAGTTCTGCAGTTAATTCAATTTTTGATCACTTGTTTCACTTCTTGCCAAGAAAAATGTGTCAGTTTTTTTTTCATTTCCTTTTTCATTTATCTTATCCATGCTTCCTATTTTATTTTAGGTATTCTATTTTCCTCCTGCATTATTTCATTTTTCAGTTGGTTTTTTAATATTTGTCTTATCCAATTTTATTTTTCTCTTGCTATTCGCAAATGAAATATGGGAAACTAAGAGCCAGGGATCTAGACCTCCATTACGACCTAGAGTTCATTAGACAATCTCTGAAGGACTAGATTGGAACCAGGCCAGGAGGAAGACAGCCGATGGGATATATTGTGCGCTCTCTCGCAAACCTCTACACCCCAGGGTAGAAGAGGAACGACTAAGTAAGTAAGTATCCGTCAATGGATTTGTTTTTCCACTTAGAACAAAATAAAACAGAATTATATTATTAAAACTAAAATAAAATGATATATCATTTTGTTATAATTTTAATAGACTGTATGAGAGCTGTGTACTTTCTGTGCTTCTCTATGGTGTGGAATGTTGGAGAGTAACAGAGAAGGAAATGTCGAAACTGTCCTCCTTCCACACAATCTGCCTAAGGAAAATTCTCCGAATCTTTTGGCCAATCACCATCAGCAACCAAGAACTACTTATTCGGAGTAACCAGGACAACATGCATACCATCATAGCTGGCAGACGCTGAAGTTGGCTTGGCCACGCCCTCAGAAGGGACCCCGATACCATCACAAGAACAGCTATGCTATGGACCCCCAAGGGAAAGCGAAAGAGAGGCCGACCAAAAACAACTTGGCGGAAAACTGTGGAAGCTGAGATGCAAAGAATGAACCAAGTTGAGGCACTGTACGAAGGATGGACGTCGACCGAGCAAAGTGGAATCAATTTGTTGCTGCCCTACAAGACGCCACTAGGCGTGATGGCCACTGACTGCTTTGGCGGTTGGCGGTTATGGATCAAAGAAGAAGAAGAAGTGTAAGACAGCAGAGTTATGGCAGATGATTAGATGATACACTGATAGAGATGAAGTGGTTAGGTGTTGTCAGTTGTCTGTCGACACAGATCAATATCACATAACATATAACTGAACTACATAATGAATGAATAAGTTGCTTACAACATGCTGCATCAATAAAAATAGTCATAAATTTAAATGTCCCAGCCCAAAGAACTTATAACAGAAATCACAAAAACAATATGAGAGGACAGGAGCGCAGTAATAAATATGACAGTCAGAAAATTTACATCATGCAAACTGGAATACAAGTCAAAGAAAGATATTATCATTAAACAAATCACAAGAAACAGTGTATGCTATTCATAATAACATATACTATATACCCTAATCAATACTATATACCCTAATCATAACCAAGGTAGTGCACACAGGAGCATTTGTCTTCCAGATATTAAAATAACAATTGTTTTTGGTTTCAGCACATTGTGAAAAATAGGTAGTCATTAAAAACTTATTTGAAAAAAAAAAAAGGACAAGATTCAAATCTAGCTAACAGGTTTTAAAATAAATGCTAAGAAAGTATGTATTTATATGTGAGAAAAAGGGGGTGGGCTGCACAATAATAATACACTATTAAGTAACCTGTCATGAAATTACAGCAAAGAGTCATGGTGTGCGATTTTTGTCATGTCCTGAGAATAGCACCATTTGTCCTGTAATTAGTTTCTTCCTTTCCATTTCTTTTGACAGAGCAAGTAAGCCGTCAACACAGACTCCTTGGAAACTACAATTAACAAAAACACACTTATAAAAACTGAATTAAAATAAATAAATAAAATAAAAATCTGTACCACGAATCGAACAGAGATCATTTGCTCAAAAGACAAATGTTATAATTATAAAACCACTAATGCACCTAGGTACACATGGTTTTTTTTAAGTCTTAACTATTTTAATGATTGCCTCTCTCAGTCAGTGCTGTGCTCATTACTTGCAGACATATCAAGCAAATTACTAGAGAAGGTTAGCAATTGACTTTTACCCATGTGTTACTGGGGCTCAAAAGAGGAATAAAGAACTGTAACCTGCCAGGCATGTCATAAAAGGCTCCCGCAGAAGGTTGAACATAGGGTTGGCTACACCATACTGTATAACTTTAAACCACAAAAACTTAAAGAATAAGGACTGACTTGGTATGACATGACAAATACCCGTGGAGCATGAAGTGAGGAGAAGAGGCTGGCGCTGGAGAGGACAAACACTGAGAAAGCCAGCCGAAAGCATTACATGCCAGCCCCTGTTCTAGAATCCCTGGCATAAGAGAAATAGAAGAAGATCAAAAACACAAATGGAAAAGAGAAATGGAGGCAGAAATTAAATTAATAAGAAAACATGGAAATACATTGATCAGATGGGATAGAAAAGGAGGGCTTGGCATGTTCTTATTGAAGACATGTAGTCCATCATGGGAGGTATTCATGATGATGAGCTAATGACTTTATATTGAAGTACTAAATGGTAAAGGTACTCCTATAGCAGATGCTGCCATAGGGAAGTGAGGTGTTACAGACTTTATCGTACTAGGTCCAGCTTTGTGAGGTGGAGTGATCAATTCCCTTCATCACTGCCTTTGACTTTCCAAGCTCAAGAGCAGAGTCACATACACATTTACAGCTGGGTAGACTGGAGCATAACGCTACCAGGTTTTGATCCCAGATAGCGGTAACTGCCGCAACAGGAAAGAGGTATAAATGTGTTATGGTATTTTATTGAAGTCGTCTGCTATGGTTGGCAGTGTGCTATTTCTAGGGTCACAGTATTTAATATAATTTGATGTTAAGAATTCACGGACTACTGAACGCTATGTACACGATCGATTTATGACGTGTTAGCGTTGATAGGTCACGCACCGTGACTTAGATACGAGACCCTTTTTATGTTGACCGTCAAGCTGTGAAGACGCGTCCTATATCCGTCCAGTGTTGGGCATTGTATTGCCGCATATAAGTATATTTACTTCGAAGTAAGGACTCAGGGTCAGTTATGTGAAACAAATAAGATAATAAGGTTAGTATATAACCGACTTCAAGGAAAGATTATTAACCAGTCCCTAATATTATATTCGTCAGACTCATACGCTCACTGTCGGCTGTTGGAATCCCCAACCGCGCGTGCATATAGCTATGCTGTTCTGTCTATACTAATTCATTTACTGGACACGGACTGAGAATATTATATGGATTCAAATGTATTCAATTGCAGATGCATGCTTGTAATGAATAATACTTGTGATGTGTTATCGTCAATAAATGTCGGACTTGTGGACTCGAATACTTGGACTTATCAAGTCAATATTATTCCACTGTTCACCAGTTCTAACCAGTACCCAGCATTCGCGTAATAGACAATAGAAGGATGATGATTAAAAGAATGAATGAGAATTAAGGAATTAATAGACATGACCAGACTTTGCAATAGTATTTATTAATTACAAGTTGGGCGTTGACATATAAAGGACAATAATAATGCAACCATTAACAAATGGATCCTGCAACAAACCAAAACAACCCCAGCAACAATGTACAAACGCACCTTAACAACTGGTGCCCACTGTGTTGGGGAACGAAATTTTTTCTTTCAAACAAAAAGTGACCGAAATCTCATTCATACGGACTAGTTACAATTACAAGACGCTCACGTGATTGCAAAAATATGACGCGACGCGACACGCATAACTACCAAAGGTCAAATGTACGTCATCATTCTTTGAGTACTAGCTAAAAGTCAAGGCGGCAACCGTTTACACAGCCTCTTCAACAAATGGAATGTATCAAGAAGAAACCCTTTGCCAAGCAATGGAAGAGAAAACTCATGACACTTGTCTATACCGTTGGTGCATACTAGCATTGCTAGTGGTAAATAATCGAGCACAAAAAGATAAGTTTTATTATAACCTTTGTCGGTTAACCGTGCATCTATGAGTCCATTTCGCCGTGATAGGCATGTCTTGGCAACTCGTTTTTAAATGTTGAATGTTTTATTTTTATATATTATGTTGTGTGGTACATATACGTGGGCGGTAGGTGGGGATCAAAACTGATTTTATGTCTTTTCGAATGACCAAATCAGTTTTGATTGTTCTGTAGGGCCGTTAAATAATCACATTTGGCGAAGAACCCCATTGATGATTATGCCGATGGGTTGTTTGTTCGCATTTGCTAGTATTTGACCTTGCGTGTTAGGTATCCAGTTCTGTGAATAATTGGTGTATTTTACTGTATTCAGTTTTATTTTATTCAGTTTGGTATTATTGTTAGTAATCTATCTTGTCCTTTCTGACCTATCTTTCATTTAGTTTCATATATGTATTGTAATAACCGTTAGATGAGTCCTGTGACGTCATTAGTTTTTGCATTCGTATTTTTTTTCTGTCTTTTGACCTAGATTCAGTTCAATCTCGATTTGGTTCAATCCTTGACCTTTCAGTACTTCCGATTTTTATGCTTAGTTTTGTAAAATCATTTTATTTGTGAAAATGTCACTTTTTGTATCGTACTAATGTGTTGTAAAGCTTTGGTTAATCATTTGTATTGTTTTTATTCATCTCATAACCTAATGATATTACTATAAATTGATTTTAATAATATGTTTAATTAATTTTATTAAATTAGATGATGACTTCGATGATGTCATCACTTTGCAGTAGTAGTCCAAGACACTATTGAGGCATTTTATATATTATGACTAGGGCATAATAGCATAATATATATTTATTAATAACTATAAAATTTATGGTCTGCCTTGAGTAGGACAGACATATCAGATATTAATGAGTACACTGTCCTAGTACTACAGTGTTTACTTGGCACATATAATTGATTAAATAACATACTTATGGAGGGATTATACCCATAATTATTTGAGAATATTAGATGCATGATATAATTCAGCATCATAAATTTATAAGGGTATAATACATTGGTATAATGTAATGAGTGAACATTATTGATATAAATTATTTTGTTATAAAATATTTGTGGAATTTACAACTAATAATACAATAATATTATAGTTGTTGATATTGAGTTTTCATACATTGAGTAAGTACAAATAACTACAAAGATTTTATTGGTGATTATTATACATTAGTGATTGAATACTTAAAAATTTAACGTCAAGATGCTTACCTTAGACCATTTTATTAAAAACGGGAAAGATTTTGGAAAAAAAGGAGAAGCTCTCGAAGCATACGCAGTGGCTGAACTTGCAAAATATAAAGAAGAACTTAGACGAGAAGAAGAAGAACGTGAACTTAAATTAGAAAAGCAAAGAGAAATTGCTAGACAAGAAAAAGAAGAACTTAGACAAGAAGAAGAGAATAAAATGAAACGAGAGGAAATTATAAGGCAACAAGAAATGGAATTGGCACGTCTTAAGTTGGAAACTGCAAGATTACAGGAACGAAGTGCTAATACGAGCCAGAATGATAATTCTCAAAATGGATCTTCATCCAATCAAAACAAACCTTATTATAACTTTAAATTACCACATTTTAAGTTGAACTTCGACGACCTTTCATCATACCTGGCACGTTTTGAACAGGTATGCATAACAAATAACTTACCTAAACACGCATGGGCACTTAAACTAAATGAATTCTTAGATGGTGAACCATTAACGGCAGCTCAGAATGTTGATCCAACAATAGCTGGTGATTATGACGCCATTAAATCATTATTATTACGGCGTTTCCAGTTGGATGAAGAGGGGTGCAGATTACGTTTTACGAGTATTTTACCAGATTCCAATAAAGACTTTACAGGTTTTATTGCGAATATACGCAATACTTTTAACAGATGGGTCGAATTGGCAGGTGTAAACAAATCATATGACAAACTAGTTGATTTGTTACTGAGGGATAAAGTGTTATCCTCTGTCAGCCCACCGTTCTTTGCTTATCTGCAAGAACGAAAACCATCTACGATTGATGATTTGGAAAAAATGGCAATAAATTATTGTACCGCTGTCATGAAACATTCTAAATCCACATATATAAATTAAAAGGTAAATGTAAAGCCTAACACATAAATTCAATAAAAGGAAAGAAGACTGGTAAAGAACAGTGCCGTCCCTATAGCGTACGCCTGTGTTAATAGAACGCCATGCTAGTTAAACAAGAAAATCCCTTTTTATGCTCCGTCTGCAAAATTGTAACGCTTTCACGTTGATAGTAAAGCCTACTGCATCAATACATGCTTTCTACAATAAAACGTGTACTGCATTTCTAAGAAAACCTTGAGATACGCAAGCTGATTACTGACCTAAATTAATACTAGCATTAATTTCACTGCGTAATGAAAAGACAGATGGAATTAGGATAGAGAGAGGGAGGGCTGAAAGCCGGAACGCATGCAACACTAACACGCGTCTCGCGATACAAAATTAATGCCATCACGCGCGTAAGGCCAGAAGCACTAACTTTTTTCAAATAGACAGTGAAAAAAAAAAACACTACCCATACGAGAGTTAGGTTTAAAAACCTGTAAAACGCTTATTAGGAAACATGACATTATACTGTTTTATGTCTGAAAGCCTGACAGTACAGCAGACACCCTAAAGTTTGGAAGTGAGGAGGTGGCAACAGCACGACTATCCTAGAAGAAAATACATATTTTGAACGCAGCCACTTAGCTCCCTTAAAACTTATATATTTGGGTTCCTTAGGACTTGCTGACAAAGAATATGTTAAGTGTTATGCAAATAGTCTAGGAATTAACAAATTATAGCCAAAAGAAAATAGTGAGGGTGTCAGACAACACCAAATAATAATCGCACAGTGGCATGTTTTGAAACCACCATTTTACGGGAAATAGGCCACCATGTTAAATCCTATTTGATTGGATAGAAGTAAATGTAAGGCGAAACACGATTAGTCGGACTACAAATACTAATTTTTGCTGAATCCAGAGGCTGACAGCATACTCCTTGGTCCAGATAGCGACCAGTGAGGTGTCTCCAGAACACAGTGAAGCAATCGAGCAGAGGAGTCTTTTCCTGCCGCCATCACGAAAGATAAGCTTCTGTGGCCAGAGGAGCTCAACATTATGTGCCCCCCCCCCCTAAAATTGACATTATATTAAACACAGAGGGACAATAAATTGTTTCAAACGACAGGAATTGTGAACTTTTCCAAATACTATTTCCACGATAATCAAACACTTGAAGTCATGATGACAAACAACAATCTAGCTTGAAAAACAAAACCAGTATTACCTCATATTACTACTTCACAACTTACACACATAGGATAAGAATAATCAAATATGTCAATACAAAGATTATATTTATAAACTGTGTACATACTACTTGTAATTACATTTGATTGTGATTCCTGGTTCACTGTGTAGTTGAATCAGGATATCCATTATCGAAAGGAATTATTACATATATATTTGAAACTTTACACTTGACTTATTTAAGATAGTCTTATAGAGTGTTGTATGTGTGTGAGTGTCACAGTGTTGTAAAGTGTTGTGGAATAAAATAAATTGTTTATCTGTCTGTTGTTGTTGTGACTTACACTTCATCATTTTCATAACCCTAGACATTTAACGTAGTCATCACAATATTCCAGAATAATTCTGACTGAGGTATAAATGTGGTAGCAAGTAAGGTCATCTGTAATACACCACACTTATTAGATACAGATACCTTCACAGCTGATCTCAGTCAGTACACTAAGTCCCCTATAATATTTATAACATCCCACTTTACCACAACCGCCCATCCGAATGCGAGCATTTCTAACTCTCTAATAAGAGAACCTCTACCGGTGGCCTCCAGTATGTCATACCATGGTTATGACAAACCAAGAACACGCAGCATAGATAGAAGTCGCTTCAAAGGAAGTTATAATGTTAATTTTCATAAGGGGCAAAATAATTATAACAATAAGAGTGATTTTAATAGAGGAAGACCACAGAATAGGAATCAGTCACCTCAGTTTAGATACAACAATGGTCAACACAATGCAAATCATAATCGATCATACAACTCTAACACTAGTAATAGTTGGAATAACTATAATCAAGGCTCGAGACACCGAGATAACAGTAACCACAGGGGACAACGAAATAATCCCAATGATTATTCTCGTCAGCGGTCTCAGTCTCGTAGATCGTCTTATTATGATCACAATACAGGGGCGGCAGTTACTAATAGTACAACCCCAGAGGTTCCACATAACGATAAAGTAATACAATCTTCTGCTACATGTCATGCGATGAATTATACTGTGGCAAATAGTTGCCCAGAATGTAATCTTGTATTTCAGAAGGCAAAGGAGACTGTATTGAATTGTGGACACATCCTCCCAGAAGTTGGTCTAGCGGCTAATGATGGAACAGGCTCTCTTATATTTAACAGAGGGATAGTAAATGGGTCTATCATCTCTGTTTTGAGAGATTCCGGATCCACAACTATTGGAGTTCGACAATCATTGATCCATCCAAGTTGTGCAACAGGGGAATATGTCAGGTGCATGACATTTGGTGGAACCGTAGAATGCTACCCCACTGCTATAATAAATGTTAACACACCTTTTTTCACAGGTAATGTTAAGGTATGCATGTTGAAAAATCCTATTGCAGATCTTATGGTTGGTCACATTCATGGCAGCAGAGATTGCACCCCAGAAGAAATTACTGAATGGGAGAAAAACAATTTGCAATTTTATGGCAATGCTAACGACGTCATTGCAATGGCTACATTACGTGCCAAGAATCTTAATACATGTGGCACAGCAGTTTCAAATTTTAGTCTTTTTACTATTTCTGGAAAATAGAAAAATGATGAGACTCTTCATCAAGGTAATAAAAAGGATAATATCAATGTTAATATTGACACTACATGCACACCAATTGTCACTCAAGTTGACAAGGTGATGCATACATCTTATGATGTCCATGTACATACTTCGACCAAGGTTAATATTACAACTCCTGTGAATGTGAGAAAATCATTTCGAGGCAGGTACACCTTCTCTCGACATGATAATATCGCCAATTCAATTAATAAATCTTGGCGACAGAATCATATTGAAATTGATTCTAAGAAATATACTGAATTGGGTTACGATGTGAATGACTCCACTAAAAAGAGAAATAATAGTGAGTTTAGTATGAACTTGAACGATAATTTCAGACTAAGTCTGTCGGCAAAGTTTTTACTTTGCACAGCAAGGAAGTACCTACGACATGCAGGAAACGTACTGCCTTAAATACTAATAGATATCGTCCTAATTTCAGTCATGATGATACTTCATCTAATAAAATTATTACGTTTATGAATAAAGGTAACTTTAATTCTCTGGATAAGACCAGATTCACAAATCGTCATTGTTCACAGTTTCGTGACAATGATATTACTTACATTGGCAAAAGTGCATATTCTCGCACCGTATTAGTGCGCAATTTGCCACAAGAGACTACATGGCAGGAACTTTATAATTTCTTTAATTACACGGCAGACATTAGGTTTGTGCGTCTGTTGCCACCTACCAATAACAGGTATGGTGAAGCTCTGGTTACATTTCGTAACAATAGAGATGCTCGAATGGTTATCGAGCTTGACAATGGTGTTTATTTTCACCACCATTCTTTGAGATTGAAATTAGTACCTGATTCTGCGTCATGCAGATAACAGGTAACGGTAACACTGTTCGTCACATCTTTGATGACTCAGCACTAGTCAGTCATCATTTCTTTTCTTTATTGGTCAATTATTCTTATATGGCTTATTTATATTGGGCTTGTCTATTAGGTGACACTTGTGTTGTTTTATCTACGATAACACTGTGTTCTTTCGTCTTTGTAATTTGACCATGCCTAAGTTAGACAGTAACTGTGTTGATTATTCTAACTATGCTCAGCCAAAGCAGCATAAGTTTCGTATATTGTCAATTGTCTTGTCATCATTGTTAAAAAAAGACATGCCGTTGAAGGTGACATGGACTGACGAATGCGACAAAACATTTCGTAAAATATTAACACTTTTTTCACACCTACCTATTTTGAGACTACCTGATGCTTCTAAAAGGTTTATCCTCCGTACAGATGCTAGTAATTACGGGATTGGCGCTTGTCTGCTCCAATGTCACAACGATATACTACATCTGACTCTTTATATCTCACGCAAACTCAAGACGCCAGAAACCAAATATTCGACTGTGGATAAAGAGTTGTTGGCTGTCATTTGGGCAATTAATAAACTGGAAAAGTTCCTACTGGGTGCTCCCTTCATGATCCAAACAGATCAGAAGGTGGTGGCATCATTACGTCGCTCTAATCACAAAAGCCCGAAACTTACGAGGTTTGCTATCCTCCTACAACCCTTCGAATTCACCATTGAATACATATCGGGTACAGAAAACATCGTGGCCAACGTACTCTCAAGAAATCCTTTGGAAGACGATTCATGAATGCTGATAGTCTTCAAATAAATTGACAAAAGTAATCATACCAAGAGACAGAATCCGATCAACGAATTATCGACCTATGAATGAAACGTCAACGATTATTCAGAGAAACAAACAATAGAGACGTTCGTCAAACGAAATTAATGAAATCAAGAGACATATTGTTCGTATTTACACGTGGACTTTGGCTTGTGTCCATTCCTAATACAACTGGTTCCAAGATAGTTGGATAGAATATCTGAAGTCGACATCTTCTTTCACTTTCGTTAATTAGATTTTCAATAACTTGATTCCTTACACATATACTATGAGTAATTAGTTTAATTTTAATTGGTTATAATAATTTCATGACATCTCACTGTCGTACTTAGTTAACACTTACGTTAATTAATGAGTTAATTATTTGACGACTGTTGACTATTTTTTTGGGGGTAATTTAATTTAAATGTATAGCATGACTGTTAATATATTACATGACTGATATATTATCGACATGACCACGACACTGTTCTAGACAGAACATCGTAGGTCATAGGTCGGGTTTTTGTTAAATTTGTCATATGTATGAGTAAGATAGTTTTTAAAAAAATCTATTTAATAGATTTTTTTTTTCCCCCGCGGGCAGGGAATTGTTACGGTATTTTATTGAAGTCGTCTGCTATGGTTGGCAGTGTGCTATTTCTAGGGTCACAGCATTTAATATAATTTGATGTTAAGAATTCACGGACTACTGAACGCTATGTACACGATCGATTTATGACGTGTTAGCGTTGATAGGTCACGCACCGTGACTTAGATACGAGACCCTTTTTTACGTTGACCGTCAAGCTGTGAAGACGCGTCCTATATCCGTCCAGTGTTGGGCATTGTATTGCCGCATATATGTATATTTACTTCGAAGTAAGGACTCAGGGTCAGTCCAAAGTTATGTGAAACAAATAAGATAATAAGGTTAGTATATAACTGACTTCAAGGAAAGATTATTAACCAGTCCCTAATATTATATTCGTCAGACTCATACGCTCACTGTCGGCTGTTGGAATCCCCAACCGCGCGTGCATATAGCTATGCTGTTCTGTCTATACTAATTCATTTACTGGACACGGACTGAGAATATTATATGGATTCAAATGTATTCAATTGCAGATGCATGCTTGTAATGAATAATACTTGTGATGTGTTATCGTCAATAAATGTCGGACTTGTGGACTCGAATACTTGGACTTATCAAGTCAATATTATTCCACTGTTCACCAGTTCTAACCAGTACCCAGCATTCGCGTAATAGACAATAGAAGCACGATGATTAAAAGAATGAATGAGAATTAAGGAATTAATAGACATGGCCAGACTTTGCAATAGTATTTATTAATTACAAGTTGGGCGTTGACATATAAAGGACAATAATAATGCAACCATTAACAAATGGATCCTGCAACAAACCAAAACAACCCCAGCAACAACGGACAAACGCACCTTAACAAAATGCTAAGACAATCAGATGAACGCTGAAATAATAGCCTGTACAAAAGCATGAAAATTTGTCACCTTTATCACTTACCGAAAAATGTGTACAAGATTCCAAATATGAAACATGCTGCAGCAACAAGGCTTCTCACAATGCCATATTCAGTGTTGGTGTCACAACTGTGGTAGACTGCATCATATAGATCAGACAAAGGGACTGTTGCATTGAATGTGGGATTCAACCCATAACTGGTTATGTTGTTGTGATCATGGCCGTTTGTCAGGTTGGTGATGGCTACCTGTGACATTGTCAGTCATAACACTGGAAGATGCTGATTTATGCTCCTAGACCACTATTCCAGCATGCTCTCCCAGACTCAACATGCAACGTTTGTCAGGATGGCATACCTGTGCCTTAACACAGCATTTATGCTCTATTCCAGCATGCTCTCCCAGACTCAACATGGCATATTCAGCAGGCCTTACAGCTCTGCAACCGAAAGAATTTAGAATGTCAGTCATGCAAGCAAATAAAAAACATGCAAACATTTTTTCATGTAACTTCTAAAATGGTACAACAGAAAACAAGTATCACATTGTCCTGATCATTTTACACACTTTAAAAAAAATTGAAAATATGGTATACAATTTTCCTGCAACATATGAATTTAGAAATATAAAAATTAGTTTCTGGCATCTGCTTTTGAGATAATAGCAGTTTTCACGTCTTTGTAGAAAGACAAATGTAAGTTTGTTTTCACACCAGTTTTTAAGTAGTTGGCAATAATAATAACTTTGCTGACAATAAATTTGTTCTAACAATGAGTATCTTATGCTTGTATGTTTTTTGCATTAAGAGTAATAAAATATGCTAACAAGTACTGAAAGAGTTTTTAGTTTGCATTTTAGTTTGCCTAAAAATGCTGAAATTATTCATGAAAAGATATATGTGAATCAGAACTTTAAATGTGAGCAAAATAGTTTTCTCTGAATTTCTTTTAAAATCTTTGTGAATCTTATGGTCAGGAAAATACCATCAGTGTCCATCACCTCCCAGTGAAGTATAGGCCTTCAACTAGATAACGTCTTCTTTATCCTTTTTTTAAAGCCACGTCTGCAATTCCCTTCTTCATGTGTTTCAATGTCTACCTTTATTTCTTTTACCTTAGAAACTGCACAAAAATGATTGCCTTATAACACTATCAGCTAATTTCTTTCATATGCGTCCTATAACCCATTCACATAAAAATTAACTAACAATGATAATCATCATCATCATCACTTATTTTCATTCCATGTAGAATATAGAGAATAACTGTTGCTAACTATTTTGTACGGGTGCAAACCTTTCAGATTCAAGGTTGGTGAACTGGTCTTCAACAAGAAATTCATTACCATAGAAGATCCCTGACATCATGGTCACATCGCATTTACAATAGGATGCATGACATTTTTGGCCATTTTCTTCACCTTAATTACATCAAATCCACCAATTATCTGCCATCAACCATACCCCCATCAGACTTCCCCTTTTCCTCACACCATCATTGATTCTTATACATTAATTTTAGTTCTTGTTATATACTGTTTTACTATATTGTGTAATTCTCTACGTCTGTCAATTCTCAACACCTGTTCCACAGTTATGGATGAATTGCATGCCTGTAAATAATCTAATATTGGTGTTCTCTGTTGCTCATACTTCCTACATTTTAATAGGAAATTTTCTTCACCTCTGCTTATCCTATAAAAGAGATCCTGTCAGCCTTCTTCTTATTGGTATACTTTAAGACTTTCACTTACAAGTATTCAACGAAAGAAATGGTCAGCATGAGTTTGATGGTATCTCCAAAGAGTTTGTCCAGGAATGATACTGGTGATGGCCAAATGTGCTCTCTGTTCCTCAAATGTTGGGCCCCTTTGCCGCATATGTTCACTGTTCATTTTATCAGTGTGACAGTTACACTCATGTGTAGTTCTTATCTTAAGCTTGTTGAATAGACAGTATGTCAATCAATTGTGCCCTGTGCTGAGTCTGAAGATTACAATTTGTTCCCTTCTGTTGAGCTGGTAATATGCATCATTTTTACTGGTGGTGGATGCTCTGCTTCCCACTTGTTCCTGTATTTGCACCTGATAAAACTCTTGGCTTCTTCGTAAGTTATGTTTATATCAGGTCAAGGTAGCTTTCCATGTTCCTTTGCCAATCTGTCAGCCTCTTCATTGCCAGGGAGGTTTGCCTTGACCTCTCTTCCACCATTCTTGGACATGTCTCTTTGGTCTCCCCACCTATCTCTTTCACTGTGGGTTTTAGTCAGACTTGAAAGGTTATAATGGCTAGTTGTTTTTTGAGGATGCAACCCAGTGAGCTTCCCTTTCTCTCTTTAATCTCCAGCTGGAGTGGTGCTGCCTGGTTCTCTGCTACAAGTGCGTGTTTGTTACTACATCTGGCTATTTTATATGTAAGATGTGTCTGAGGCATCCGATGAATGAATTTAAAAAATGCTAGTAAGAAATAAAGTTCAAATCTACAGTAATACAGTCACAGCAAGGCAAGAACAGCCTTCTTTAGCCTAAATAACATCTGGAAGTCCTCCCAATACAGCACAAGCACAAAATTAAGATTATACCAGAGTTGCGTGCTTTCTGTGCTTCTCTATGGTGCGGAATGCTGGAGAGTCACAGAGAAGGAAATGTCAAAATTGTCCTCTTTTCACACAACATGCCTAAGAAAAATTCACCGCATCTTTTGGCCGAATACCATCACCAACCAAGATCTGTTTACTCGTAGCAAGCAAGAGGACATGCACACCATCATAGCTGGCAGACGCTGGAGCTGGGTTGGTCATGTCCTCAGAAGAGACCCCGATGCCATCACAAGAACAGCTATGTTTTGGACCCCTGAAGGAAAGCGAAAGAGAGGCCAACCAAAAACAACTTGGCGGAGGACTGTGGAGGCTGAGATGCAAAGAATGAACCAGAGTTGGCAATGCAATGTTGGATAGAAATTTAGATAACATCACTAGTGAAATAACAAAATGAATATAAATTTATTAGGATTATGCGAAACATGACAGACCAGACAGGTGAAATATAATCTGACAACTATATAATAATTTATTCTTGATGAAATCAACATGAAAGAGGAGTGGGGATAAATACTGAAAGAGAAACAACAGAGGAGGAATTATGCGCAATGTCAAATTGAGTCCTATTAGTTTAATTGAATGGAGATACTAATTTTCTATAAATATATGCACAAACAGCGGATATTACAGAAGTACATGACACACGCTGGAATGAACATGGCATGGTCATGGCACAGTGCAGATCTCATGAGACAAACGTAGTACAGGTACACCAGATGTTTTGGAAAAGAGTGTGTTGAGGTGTGTAGAATGGCTACCATAATGTAACAGTGCTGTATATGTGAGTAAGGGTCAGGTCAACCCAGGCAGTACAATGATGTGAATATAAGTCACCAGGCGTTGAGGCACTGACAAGGTGTAATGAAGACTCTCTCTGAAACGTACAGGCTCTCAGATGTGTAGTGATCGTAGAAATGTGTGGCTGAGTAGACATTGGATAAGATGATGGATGCGAATGTGTATAGGCTCTTGGACAATGGCACGATACACCCACTCAACCACATGTAGAAGTCAGAGAACGTTGTTAACAGCAGCTGACTTTACAATACTTTAATGCAGTACGATTATAAGAGACACCGACATCAGGACATAGTCATTTGATAAAACTCAGGAACAATGTAAACATGACGACAGTTTAGTACAGTTTGCATCAACAGTTCATCAGTAAGCTGTGCATATATGATGCTGACTTCCATCTAACTCTCTTCCTACAGCCACAGCAAAAATGCCCCGCATTGCCAGCGGGTCTTTAAATATGAGTTTACCAACTCTATTCTGACATCAGCAAGTCAGATACATTGTCTAGTATACAGCAGGCCGCAAAATATGGCAGGCCTCTAGGTACAATGGCTCTGTGGTATTCCTTAGCAAACAAGGTGGGTCAGACCCTGTCCAATATGATAATATAAAGTTCTTTGGGCATATACAGGCCCTAAGCAAATAATGTCAGCATAATTCGTGAGCTCAAACTCTCGTATCCTCGAAGGACTCTTTCCCGCCCAGGGAAAAGTCACTGAGCTGGTAAATAAATGTTATACATGATTCTGATAATAGAGGAAAATGAATCGAAGGATAATTTACCTTGTCATCCCTTCAGAATAACACTAATAAACACACTCGTCTCCTAGACGCTTAGAAATATATCATGGGGAAACAATCTTTAGACATCTTGGTCTCACACACAGAGGACTTTCCTTCCCCAGGCTTAAAGCCAGATCGAAGACGCCAAAAGAACGTCTTGACACTCTGAAAAACACAGCTCGACTCCCGATCGGAAGTCTTTCTTAACGCGCCACCAAAAACTTGCGCATGCGTCGTTAGACGCTAGACCCTCTGAGCTAAACTTAGGTGGGCGATGTTGAACACATACTAGGAAAAGACTGACCATTCAAGCCATATATGATCAGGTAATAAGACATCGGTTCTAGTTGCAAACATTCCGAGAAAAGCTGACCATTCAAGCCATATATGGTCAGGCAACCAGACATCGGTTCTAATATTAGACCGCTAGGTTAAAACAAGTGGGATAACAACCACTGTTGAATTCAACCCAAGTAAAACATGAGTAATACCCCTTTGATCAGGAATCTAAAAAATAATGTCTCCAAACTAAACAGGTACATTTAACAGATTATAAACTCAGCGAAACTGTACGCAACAGAGTGGTATGGCACCTGTTTTTAATCCTGAAAAAAATTACGATTGATCAAATGAAATTCCTACCACTGTCACACTGGTTCATTGGGCTGCCACAGTGTTGCATGTAGCATGTGCTCACACGGATTGATCACACTGTATTTCTTGGAGATGATTAATTGAATTTGCATTACTATTAGCTTATTTTACTTAAATTTTCACCGGCCACTTATGGTTTCTAAGACAGGACGCAAGTGTAAATACCAGACCATATCGATACAAGACAAGGTAGAACTGTTGAGAAATCTGGATCAAGGTATTAATATTTGTTTAATTTAAGAATCTAGCAGTCATGGTACTTTAAAGTCATGGGGGATGTATAACTAGCTGGTCAAAGGTGTACTACTGAATTATTATTACGTGATCCCACATTTTGAGAGAGAAATCGGTGGTGTACCTGCATAATCGGTGGTGTACCTGTACCAACGAAAAGCTAACACTGGAAAAGTGGAATATGTGACTGGTGGTTATGGCCAAGGAGAAAAGAATGAGAGAGGTGACAAACTAAAAAGTGGGAAAGAACATTTCTTCTAGTATCATGCCTGGTGACGTAGGTCAGGGATTCTCAATCTTTATTTTTATCATGGCCCCCTTCTGAGCCTCATTGACCTCTGTGGCCCCCTCACAGTCACTGTTAGCTGGAAAAAAGGTACTTTATAATCTTACTGTGGCCCACTAGAAATATGGCATGGCTCACGTTGAGAACCACTGGTGTAGGTGATCATGTCTCTTCACAACTTCCTGTTCTCAATGCTTGTTTATCAATTCTGTTTTTTGACTTCTTTCCATGCTATGATGTCAGAATGTCCACTATCTTCTCTCTCTGGTATCCATTATGATTTTTTCCTTCTTCTTTGATCCTTAGCCGCCGACCGTCAAAGCAGTCAGTGGCCATCACGCCTAGTGGCGTCTTGTAGGGCAACAACAAATTGATTCCACTTTGCTCGGTCGGCGGCCATCCTTCGTACAGTGCCCCAACTCTGGTTCATTCTTTGCATCTCAGCCTCCACAGTCCTCCGCCAGGTTGTTTTTGGTTGGCCTCTCTTTCGTTTTCCTTCAGGGGTCCAAAGCATAGCTGTTCTTGTGATGGCATCGGGGTCTCTTCTGAGGACATGGCCAACCCAGCTTCAGCGTCTGCCAGCTATGATGGTGTGCATGTCCTCTTGCTTGCTCTGAGTAAGCAGATCTTGGTTGGTGATGGTATTCGGCCAAAAGATTCGGTGAATTTTTCTTAGGCATGTTGTGTGAAAAGAGGACAATTTCGACATTTCCTTCTCTGTAACTCTCCAGCATTCCGCACAATAGAGAAGTACAGAAAGCACACAGCTCTGATATAATCTTAATTTTGTGCTTGTGTTGTATTGAGAGGACTTCCAGATGTTGTTTAGGCTAAAAAAGGCTGTTCTTCCCTTATTCATTCTGATGTTGATGTCTTTGCCTGCCCCGCCATCTGGTGATACTATGCATCCTAGGTATGTGAAGGTGTTTGTCTGTACCAGTTGCTGATTCCCTACTGATATGGGCTCAGGGTTGCTCACATTGAGTGTCATGACCTCTGACTTCTTTAAATTGATGTTCAAGCCCACCTTCTGGCTAAACTTATTAAGTCTATCCATTTTTTCCTGGATGTGTTGATGTGAATGTGCTAGTAGTGCAATGTCATCTGCATATTCCAGATCTTCCAATGTAGAAAATGTAGTCCATCTTATTCCTCTTGGACTGCCCTCTGTTGTCTGGCGCATCACCCAATCTATGACTGTTAAAAATAGAGTGGTTGATAAGGGGCATCCGTGTTGTACTCCTGTCTTCACCTCAAAGGTTAGGTTGCTCTGCCCAACGCTACACGTAAAGTTGGAATAGAGGCTTTTTATGATTGATCAATCTTTCCTGTTGTCACAATAAGTTCAAGCTCTTCTCTTCTCATACGCCCAAAGAAAGTGGATTGCTTATCAATAAGCAACCCACTTTATAATAATATAATATATATATATATATATGTAATATGCATCTTTTGAGTGCTGGTCTCTTTCAGGACATCCTCACTTCTGCTTTAGCTGTGGATGATATTCTTAACTGTCTTCTGTAACACCATATGTCTGTGGTGTTCAAGGCTTTGCTTGCTTGTTTACTTATGGTTAGGGCTGGGATCTTTAATAATTAATTAATTGTTTAATCTGTTAAATTTTTTAGAATAGATCAATTGATAAAACAAATTTTAATCGATTTTTACACTTTTAGCAAAGTTTATGTTTTCTGCTTTAATGGGCGAGCTATGTTAATGATTTGTGCTATGGAATTTGGCAAGTATGGTCAATTATAATATACTAGAGTAAAAGCCCGTCATATGATGGGAATTATATTCAAAAGCCGCAATCAAAAAATAAAAAATAAAAAAAATAAAAAATAGGAGCCGCGGTAGCATAGTGGTTAGTGCACTGGCTTCCTAGCGCAGTGGTCTATGGTTCGATCCCCAGATGAGGCAGAAAATTTTTAGGCCACAAACGGCTCCTGGGTCGACGCAATAATTAACGGCAATTTTATTTATTCGAATACTTGTGGAAAAATAATGTTGGGTGTGAACATCTGATTGTCAGTTAGAAGAGTATCTTAATTGTCTGTTGTTTTAATCAGCTGGATAGTTCATATCATCCCTGGGATCTTCAGATACTATTTGATCAAAACTATAATAGATCTTTAGCTGACCTGGAAGATTTTTAAGATTTTCTCTATTCAGATCTAAAGCCTCCTTATTCTTGGTGCACAAAATGTCTCGCAGGAAATAAACGACCGTAGACATTAAGTGTGGGTATTTATACATCTCTAAACACTTGTATATGAAGATATATATTTAAACAATTTCGCTGTAATTGTCTCTTCATCAGATACAATTCACTTAGGTGGTGACAGTGAGAACAGTTACCAACATGTTCTTCCATTTTTTTTATTCCTGCATTAAAAACCAAAATATTTGTTTTCAGTGTTCTAAATGAAGTTAAACATCCATGCACGGCATTCACAGAGAGATGTAACTGGCACATGCACACCATCTTTTGCGCATTTTTCTTTGGTGAGTGTTACTATTTTCAGGAGAGTATTAAAAAACCAAATTATTTGTTTTACATCCGATGTTAAACTAAGTCATAATATGAAAAAAGCAACGCAAAAGATAGTCATACTACTTTTATAATATCCCAAAGGTCACAAAAACAAGGCTAGTAGCTGAAATCAATAGCATACCTGGAAGCAACACTGCTGGCAGGATTGTACGAGGCGCGTTTTTTAAGTAATTCCCATTTTAAAATAATTAAAAAACCATCATATATAAAAATGTTCTATTGCAGCCAAAAGTGGACCACACATTTACATTATTTCTCAACATAGTCACCATTGACTTCAACACATTTTTGGTATCGTGGCACCAGGTTCTTAATTTCAGTGTCAAGGAAGTCTGCCGTCAGTGTCTTGAACCATTCATTAACGCCTGTCTGCAGTTCATCATCAGTTTCAAACTGCTGGGATGCCAGCCACTTCTTTAGGTGCATGAAAAGGTGGTAATCACTTGGCGCGAGATCGGGGTTGTAGGGCAGGTGGTCAAAAATTTCCCAGTGAAATTTTTGCAACAATTGAACAGTTCGATCTGCGGTGTGAGGTCGAGCATTATCGTGCAAAAACACAATCCCAGTGGACAGCAACCCACGTCTTTTGTTATGGATGGCACGTCTAAGTTTTATCAGTGTCACAATAAGCATTGGCATTAACTGTCTTTCCACGTTCAAGAAAATCAATAAACATGACCCCTTCTTTGTCCCAGAAAACAGTGGCGATGATCTTTTTGACAGAAGGTGCTTTCGGGGACCATGAGTGTCGCCATTGCATCGACTGTTGCTTTGATTGGACGTTTGTGTAGGAAATCCAGGTCTCATCTCCAGTAACAATGTGGCCCAAAAATTCATCTCCTTCATTTCGATAGCGCTGCAAAAATTTTTGAGCCGAAGCCAGGCGTTTCTGCTTGTGTTCATCGGTTAACATTTTCGGCACCCATCTGGCGGCAGACTTCCTTGACACTGGAATTAAGAACCTGGTGCCATGATACCAAAAATGTGTTGAAGTCAATGGTGACTATGTTGAGAAATAATGTAAATGTGTGGTCCACTTTTGGCTGCAATAGATCATTTTTATATATGATGGTTTTTTTATTATTTTAAAACGGGAATTACTTAAAAAACGCACCTCGTATAAATCCATTCTATTATTACATATACATAATTACTCCTTATGGAGCATGAACCCACAACTATTGCTGGCTCCCTTGTAGGAAGCAGGTATCAAAGCATTCATATACTCTTGCTGCAGCCATCTGTGTAGCAATTAGTTTTGCATGATGAGGATGCCAGGTGCCCCCCCCCCACAAACACACACACACACAGACAACTTCATATTAGTCACCTCTTATGAACATCCCCGAGGAAGCAGTAGTTATATTCTGTCATTGGGTACGATACAGGACAAAATATTACTAGCTCTTCATAATTTTCATGTCATATTTATTCCTCCATCAGCTCTATTATTAATATACATACTAGAAGTAAATGTACTGATTAAAAAAAAAAAAAACTAATACCAAAGTTCTAACAATACTAGACTTACTCTTCTCTGGTCTTTTTCTGCTGGTTAGATCTAGTAATGATAGCTGGCAAGTGTAAAACACTGATTTTAAACTTCATTAACTGTTAGCATGACCTATATATGCCAGCCAGGAGGCATGAACAAGTATCAATACAGATATCTTTGTTCGCCTGACAGTAGCAAGGCTTAGCCTGTTTCCATCAAATTACACTCCAGACCGTATTGCATTTTATGTACTTTAATGTAAATCTTGAAAAAGGCATGAGCTGTTTGAATGGAAGTTAACAATGAGGCTCTAATATGCGTGTGCAAAATACAACTTTGCCCTTTTGTAGTTCCATGGGTCTATAACATGAGATAATAAAGAATAGGACTACTACCTACTGCTCTCTCAGACAAATCATACATGGCAACTAATTTGGAGGTGTGCATTGGACTGGCACACTCATCACATACAACATACTGCTACTGAAACCACTGCTGCAAGAGCAGACGTCCTACAATAGGCCAGCTGCAATGGTGACTCCATAAGGAGCAAAAAGGGAAAAGATAGAAGAATTTACATCTAGAAGATGTATCTTTATTTCTCTGTGCTTGCGAACATGACTATAACTTTCCCACAATCTATACTCTTATTTTTTTTTATCCACACAAACAATAACAAGTTATCCTAGCCTGAAATGTGGTTTTCCTAATTCTAATACGAGGCCACACAACACATAGATGAATGAACTGTGTACTGACAACAAACATAATTTTATACAGCAAAATTTACTGTTCAGCAGAACTAACCAATGACTGCATCAAAACTATTGTTTAGCTTATGTAAGTCGAGTGAGTCACCTCAACACAACAACCTTGAAATGCTGCACTTTGGAGCAAATTACACAGCCTCGTGACAAAAATACTTCTCCTTTGTTCTCAATGAAAGGGATAAACAGCTCATCTTAGACCGAAACAGTGCTACATATTTCACTGACAGTGGAAGGAGCATTTCTCTCGTCTGAGAATTTGGTCTTTAGATGAGTGAACAGGAAGCAGATATGAAGTTCAAGCCTAACATATTGATTGTGTGGCAGCTTGTGTCTCAGCATTCAAACATGCACAAGTGGCATTGGCTTTTCATATCTAGGGTTAGAATTATGTTATTATAGTGAGCCAAACTAGTGTATTTAACCCAGATTGCTGACAAGGATCTTACTCAACCCTCAGAATACAAAGTTTTGAGCTCTGGTTCTAAATATACGGGGGGGGGAAAAAAAAATCGACATCAATCTTCTAAGGCAATGTATATTTCAATAGCCGGTAGTCACTGAAACAAAAAAAAAAAAAAAAAGCTTTAATCCATGTAATCCATAGATAAAGATTTATTTTTAAAAAAAAAGAAGATAAAAACGAATCTTTTAGAAAATTTACTTCACAGCAGAAAAAGTGTTGTGTTATTTGTTGACAGTGCAGATTGTCACTTAGATAAAGTAACTTGCAAAAAAATAAATAAATAAATAAAATAATCAACTTGAACAGGGACCTGTGAGCACATAGTTCACAAATAACAGTAGTACACAACTTTTTTCTATATGTGCTAAAATTAATGACATCTGCAAAAACTACTTAGCACTAACAGATATGTTACATTGAAACTATTATTGTATGAACAACAAAGACTAAGAAGTAAACAGCATTTATAAATGGGTACTTGAGCTGAAAAGGACTAAACTGGCAATATAGGATCACTAATATGGAAGTGATGGAGAGAGTCTAAGAAATACCAATGAGCCAGGAGGTGGGGAAAAGATCAACACCTTTATATGACATTCAATGAAGAATGTCACAGCAAGGTATTTATTGTTCGGAAACCTCAAGGGTGAAAGAAGTAGAAGAAAATCCAAAAAACAAGAGGAAAAGAAGAAAACCCCAAAAAACACGAGGAAAAGAAGAAAACCCCAAAAAACACGAGGAAAAGAAGAAACTCCCCAAAAACATGAGGAAAAGAAGAAAACATCAAAAAACACGAGGAAAAGAAGAAAAGCCAAAAACATGAGGAAAAGAGAACCGGATGAAAATAGTTTATAGTCATACTTCACAGGGAACTGAAAGACAGAATACTAGATGTGAGAGCACACTAAATGTAAGGAAGAACTATAATAACTATTAATTATTTTTTTTTTACCTTTCAGACCCTCAAAGAGTTAAGGCCTTTGACAAATTCATGCTAAGTAGAAGAAAACCCAAAAACATAAGGAAAAAAGAACCAGAGAAAGATGGTTCACAAGGAGCTAAAAGACAGAATACTAGACGTCAGAACATACTAAACATAAGGGATAACTATTATAATTATTCATCGCTCATTTTGCAGCTCATTAAAGAGTACAGGCCTTCAACAAATTCATGCCAAGTTCTCCTATGCTGTGCCAGCCGCTCTAGGTCTTTCTAAATCTTCTTTATCCCATTCACTTCCATTTCAAATTCTCTTCTCCATTTGTTTTTTGGTCTCTATCTACCTCCCTAATCCTGGAGATTCCAGAATAACAACAGCCTTGTAATGCTACCAACAGGTTCCCTCAATGTGTGTCCTATATGTTGCCAGCTATCTTCTTCACATCTCCCGTTTTACTGGTGCCTGTCTGGTTCTTGTCATCAGCTCCACATTGGTAAATCTTATACAATTTCAATCCTTCAACTCTGCCAAAGCACCCACTTATCAAAGTCTGTAACTTTGTGGTTGTTGTTTTTGCTATGCTCCATACATCAGAGCCATGCAAAAGACTGACTTGATATCTGAGATGAAGATTCAGAATGTTGTGTTGAACTTGATTATTAGAACTATTAAGTACGAATAAATATATCATTTTTGTACACAAGTATTCATCCAAACGTGCTCTGCTATTATCATTCTCAGAAAAATGCAGGCACACACATCTCACACGAAAAATTAACCTAATTCTGTTTTGTCCAACCTGTAAGTGTTATAAAAATGAAATATTTATCACATTAAAATACCCACTGTAATAACTAGCAACATTACTGACCATGACATCAGAAAGGAATTTAGGACATGTCATCACTATCAATATTGTATGCACTTATCAGTGTAACAAGACTGACTGAGATGTCTAAAACAAGTGCTATAACCACTGATCAGTAGATTTACTACCACAAAAAAAGCTATCCCCAGGTGTGTATTTGTTATTACATCTGGACATTTGATACAGAGCATGCCGGTATCTGTATAATTTTTTTTCTCGATTGTTTGAAACGACCTGTGTGTACTTAACAAATAATGAGTTTTTGTACTCATCACTAACTGAAAAAAGAATCTGGCTGCACTCTAATTTACTTCTTGTCCAAGATAATTATAATTTCCAATTTTAAACAATGCAAAGTGAAGAAGGACCACATAAGGGGCTTCCTCAAATAACACCGAAAGATTTAAGTAGAAGTAATCTAATCACAGAGTGTTACAGGTCACAGGAATGAAATGGCTAGACAATGTTTATATTAAATAAGTGGATTAGAATTTGTAGTTTCCACAGTGAATAGTAGTTCACTTTCAACTCTCTATACGACTAACATGGAACTTTGTGGTGTTCTCTAAGGACAACAAAAATAGTTTGTTGATGACAATTGTAAAATCTGCCCTACTTCACAGCCTGGAAGTGAAACATATTACTGAGAATATCACGTTCAAATTTCATGCCTTCACCAACAAGTGTCTCAATCCCATCTTTCATAACAATGGCCAGATGTAATAACAATCATGGACCTACATAAGAGAACCAGCCAATAGTCAATACAGCTGGAGATGAAAGAGAGAAACTGGGTATAGGCAACACATACTTTCTTGAAACAACCAGCCATTGTATGCCATAAAAAAATGATCAACCGTTATAACCAGATATGCCATCAAGAAACAAGCAACTACTGTAACCAGATACGCCATAAAAAAAAACAACCAACAATTATGACCAGACACCATCAAGAAACAACCAACCAGTGTAACCAGATATGCCATCAAGAAGCAACCAACCTATGTAACCAGAAACACCACCAAGAAACAACCAATTACTGTAACAAGATATGCCATTAAAAAAAACCATACTATTATAACCAGATACACCATCAAGAAACAACATACCATTATAACCAGATACACCATCAAGAAATAAACTACCATTATAACCAGATACACCATCAAGAAATAACCTACCATTATAACCAGATACACCACCAAGAAATAACCAACTACTGCAACAAGATATGCCATCAAGAAAATGCCAACCAGTGTAATCAGATATAATAATAATAAATTCTTTAAGCGCCAAACACGGCGCATAAGGCAGAAACCAGTGCTCTCCAGGTTGTTCGTTGTGACGCCACTCCTCTTAGCTCTTGCACATTATTTAGGCCCAACGTTCTTCCTTCTCTTATTATTGTTCTTCTGAGTGTTTCTTTTGGTCTTCCTTTTTTCCGCTTACCCTCAGGAACCCAAGTGAGCGCCTGTAGTGGTATTCTGTTGTTTTGCATTCGTAGGACATGACCGATATATGATATCAGATATGCCAACCAAGAAACAACCAACCAGTGTAACCAGATGTACCATCAAGAAACAACAAACTAGTTTAACTAGATACGTTACCAAGAAACAGCCATTCATCATAACCACATATGCTATCCAGAAACCATCAATGAGTATAACCATATATGCCATCAAGAAACCATCAGTATAATTAGATATGCTGTAGTGAAATTGACAGAGATACAACGGTAAAATACCTCCAAGGATAACATATAAGGATAAAAAAACATAATGCGTAGGCTGCTGATGTACATGATCGCCTAGACCGCGGGTCATCATCCTCCATAATAATTGACTTGCTAGACAGGAGGGGAACGGCGGATCAAAAAGGAAAAAAATATGACTGGAAAGATTGCGTGAGACTGGAAAGGCTAAGGAGACGCAATTGGGGGGGAAACGGAGAAAAGTCACGTTTCCCAAGTTGACATAAAAAGTAAGCAACTCGACAGTAGGGACCATAGATATGTTACGCCACAGTCATTTATTGGACGCTTTTGCAATACCAAGCCCTTGATTTGAATTCAGCGGCTAAAACGCAGATGTTCGAAATATTACAAAATTTAAAAAGTATTTTTTTTCTTAATATTAATGTTAGGAATATAAAAATTAGCTGGCCGGATGGCCCATTCTGAGCAGTGAACTAATATGGTCTTAATTTTACAGACGGATAGATAATATTGAAGATAATGACAAAAGACAGTGTTGTTCACATCATCGACAGACTGTATTGAATCTAAAAGTGTCGCTAATTGCAAAAAAAAAACACGACCTCGAGACGCAGGTGTTCAAATCTACGTAGTATGGAAGAGAGGGGTTTTGGGTGGTAGCTGTGTCTAAATAAAACTTTTAACGACAAAATTTGGGAGGGGAGAGAAAGGTTGGTTCAAAAATCAAGTACATTTTTGTAGAAACACAAGTAGAGACGGACAGACTAACAGATAACCATCCATACTTGACTGAAGCATGACTGAAATGACTTTAGGGTAGGAAATTTGAATTTAAAATAAACCTAGGCAGTGATTGGCCACAGACAATCATATTATTAGCGCTCAGAGCGAATTTGGGGCCATTCTTCAATAGTTGTTCAGTGATAGACACAGATTTTAAAGTGTGGTGATTTCCATATGAAAGAAAGTGAAATAAATTTAGGGACGCCATACTATAGCCAGCAGCTCAGCTGAGTTTTGCTAGCAATTCTGTGTTATTTATTCATAATCTGAGCTGTGAGTTTCTGTTGTCAACAAAGCAGTGTCTATTCAGTGGGTGACTTTACTCGAGTGTATCTGTGCAGTACTTGTGACAGAGACCACCATTATTGCCCGCCAGCACGGAGAGGTGGGACCACCTGAATTCAGCACCAGAGCTACAACTACAAGATGAGTGAGCCTCTGGTCTGCTGGACATTCACCAACGCTGTGTAGTTACTAATACCCCCATAAAAATTCCCACCATTTTCTGGACACTGTGTAGTCAATATAGACAGGTGTGATGAGGCCACCCCAACAGCACAAACATTAACTATCCTCCCAAGTAGATGACTACTAGAACATTTTAATAAAACTAACTAGTATAGTACATATATATGTACACTATTGCATTTATGATATAATATTCCATGCATTTCTTTCATAATCTCTAAATCCTTTTAAGTTCTGGTCAACCTAAAAAATTGATCCAGAACAAAATAAATGTAATATAATTCTATCAAAAAATTTTACACACGTGAGTTAGTTCAGTGTATTTTAACATTTATTAATATTATTAGTCTTGTTAAATATCTGTGGGTATATCTATAACCTATTATACCCACACTACATATCATAACCCTAGACACTTTACGTAGCCACATTCATTAAAAAAAATTAAGTGTGAGGTCGTAGTGGTAGCAAGAAAGGCCTTCTGACAATTCACAACTACATTTTATCTCAGGAGCCTTCACAGCTGGCCTCATACAATTACATTTAGTAATATCACCATCATACAATACCATCAAACACCACTACATATATTGGGGTCTTGTCCAGGGATAATTAGCCCAACAGTAATATTAGGATCTCCTGGTGGGAGAAATAAAAGTAGGGAAATAAATTGTAAAATTCCCTTTAAAATTAAAAGTGTCCCTGCAGATAAAAGTTGGTGAATCTTCACAGCCAGTAATAATTAATTAGTTAACTGGTTAGTTAGAATTAGTTAGACTATAGTCATAAGAAGTACTTAGTGTATTTACTGGTTAGAGATTTAGCTTGTATATTATTATATTGTCTAAAAAGTATGGCGGAGCTGGCAAAATTTAGATCAGCTGCTGTGCCACCGCGAAGGAGATGGGAATGGATGGTCAAATTTTAATTCAATACGTAACGGCTGAATGTGATAAATATATTGAACGGGAAGAAAGGAGATTAGAAAAAGAGGCTGAAAGAAAATTGGAGTCTGACAGGTTGGTTGAAGAGAAGAAGTTAGAGGCTGAGACTAAGAGGCTGCAGATTGAGGCAGAAGAAAAACGACAGCAAAGGGAGGCAGAAGAAAAAAAAGGTTGACTGCCGAAAGGGAGGCAGAAGATAGAAGGTTGCAAAGGGAGCACGAATTACGACTAAGGGAGCTGGAATTACAAGGCCAGGCTCCTGAAAATGGTGCCAGCCCTTTTGCCTCAGATGCTACGCCTCGTCTGGGAGCCTCAAACTCAGCTATGGGGTTTCATTTAGACCATTTTGTTGAAAAAGACGATGACATAGAGGGGTACCTAGGACGTTTTGAGTTATTAGCTACTACATATGGGTTAGAGAGAGAGAGAGGTGGAGTTTAAAGCTATCACAGGGATTGAGAGGTACTTCTTATGAAGTATTTGCTAAAATGAACAGGGAAGACCAAGACAATTATGACATGTTAAAGCAGGCTTTGTTATTAAGGTACGAGAAGAATGGTGAATTTTATCGTAAGAAATTTAGAAATGCCAAACTGTTGTCTGGGGAGACATACCACCAATTCTCTGCCAGACTAGAAACCTATTTGGAGAAATGGACGGCTCTGGGGAAGACCCAAGACCTTAAAGAAATGATCATGATTGAGCAATTGAGAGAGTCCATGGCTCCAGACATGAGAAAATTTCTCATGGAACAAGGTGCAGAGAAGTTGGGGGAAATTTTAAATGTTGCTGAGAGGTATCAGGCAGCCCAGGCAGAGGTAAGTGGTGCTAAAAAGAAGCACATAGACAATTTTAAAGCTCCACAGCAATTTAATAAATTTGATAATAGAGAGCAGGGAAATAAAGGTAGGACAAACTTTGAGCGGCCAAGAAATGACTATCGCGACAGAAACTCACAGTTCAATGACCAAAAGTTCAATGAAAGAAAACCGTTGAACCAAGGGAAAAGATGGTGTAAATGGTGCAAGAGGGATAACCATAACACCGAATTTTGTAGAAGGAAACCTTCAAACATTGCTGCAATGAAGTCGGGGACGCAAAGATTAAAGGTTAATCCTAATGGACAACAGGAACCTTATCACCCCCCAGTTTGTGAGGATGTTATTTGTAATGGGGTCACCATAAGGTGCCTTTATGATACAGGTTTGGATTATGATTCAGTTGTGAAGTCTAGCCTAGTGGACCCAAGTCAGTATACCACAGAAACAGTGGAAATACAAGGGCGACTAAGGACATACCACTCACGACACTTCCCATCGCAAGGATAACGGTGAAAACTCGCTATGTGGAAGGAGAAATCAGAGCAGCAGTGATAGATAAACCAATCTACCCTCTGATATTGGGGTGTAGATACGTCTTCTTGGGGAATCCCGAGAAACCTGTGATCATGGCGACAGTGCAGACCAGGTCACAGAAGAAGGAGGAAGAAGGTGAACCTATAAATGCTCATCCAGAGGAGATGAGGAAGACGCAGGCTGAGGATAGGACACTCAAGCCCTGTTTTAAAAAACTGCCCAAATGCCACACACCTCCGAGCAAGGGGGAATATTTCATGAAGAACAAACTATTATACAGGAAGACAGGAACTAGATCCCCTGGTCACGGACAGTTAGTTCTTCCCAAGATATATAGGGCAAACTTAATAAGGAGCTTACATGTTGGAAAAGATGGTGACCATGAGAAAGTCGGTACCATCTGCCAAAAGATTGCTCGAAAATACTATTGGCCCCGACGTAAATGTCGATGTTGAAAACTTTGTAGAAGCATGTGGCGTATTTCATGAGGGAACACCCACAAAGGGAAAATATGTGCAGGACCTAGAAACGCCACGGGGCAACTTTAGGCCTGAAAGGAAAACTAATTATACTCGGGTAGACAAAGTGGAATGGGAGCCCCCTTTTCACACCCAGTCTTCACTTGAATGGATTAACATGGCCACTATGCGAAGAGTACAAAGAAGAAATTTTACCCAGGATAAGATGACAATCCCTCGGTCAGACTTATATAAACTGGAAGAACAGACAAGAGAGCGAAGATCTCTCATAAGCAATCTAAAGTGGGGAGACAAACCCCAGAAAAAAATTGGTAGTGGTCGATTTGTGAGTGATGATTCTAGGAAGAAAAGTCCTCATTATAAAGCTTCTAAGGGACGGGACCAGACGGGTTCCAGGAAAAATACGTATGATAAATTAAAGATCCAGATGTAGCTTTATTAAGGACCTGGACAGATGAGAAGGCGGAAGAGACTGTTACCTCATCGTATCAATATGTGAACGAACTGACCACTCGTTTGAAAGCTGGATGGAAACTGGCAAATGATAATTTGAAACAAGCCAGGAAGAAACATGCAGCATATTTTAATAGGAAGGCAAAGGATAGGGAACTGGCAGTCGGAGAGAAGGTGCTGCTTCTACTACCCGGAAGCCAGAATAAATTACAAATTGGTTGGCAAGGTCCATATACGGTTCTAGAGAAGGTGTCTAGAACAAACTATAAAATTGACAAAAAGGGGAAGGAAAAAGTTTATCATGTAAACCTGTTAAAGAAGTATCTGGACAGACCACTCCAGGAAAGCACCCCCTTATTGACCTTGGCTATTGCAACCCAGATGCAAAAAGAACCACTCACCTCACATGAATACCCATTACATCCTTGTGAAACAGCAGCACAGGTAAAAGTCAGTAAGCACCTGACTAAAAAACCAGAGGGAGAGAGTTCAACAAGTTCTGGAGGAACATACAGATGTATTAACAGATAAACCAGGCCATACAAATTTGCTACAGTATGACATGAAACTGGTAGACTCAAACCCAATCTGTATGAGAGCCTATTCTATTCCGTTCGCGAAGGAGAAGGCATTGAAGGAAGAAATAGAGTATTTGTTGAAGGAGGGGATTATTTCGCACAGTGAATCATCTTTTAGTTCGTAGTGTCGTTTTGTTGAGAAAACCGTCTGGGGAACACAGACTGTGCATAGATTACAGGAAACTGAATGCTGTCACAGAAGGACAAGTGGATCCATTACCAGACACAAAACAGTTATTTGCCAGACTGAACAAGGCAAAATACTTTTCAAAAGTGGATCTTAGTAAAGGCTATTACCAGATCCCAGTGAAGCCTGAAGTGAGACCTTATTTGGCTTTTAGCACTTCGGATGGACATTATGAATTCAATATGCTACCATTCGGACTGAAAAATGCTCCGAGTGTGTTTTCAAGGATGATGCGCAAATTGTTGGATCCCCTGAATAACCCATGTATCACGAATTTCATGGATGATATTCTCGTCGCCACCCGAGACATTTGAAGAAACACATTGAAGCTCTGGAGATGTTGTTTGATAGACTTCGGGAGGCGAACTTAACTGCTAGGCCAACAAAATGTTGTATTGGATGCAAAGAGTTGGAATTCTTGGGACACACTGTATATCAGGGTAATATGACCCCTGATCCTAAGAACTTGGAAAAACTGCAGAGAGCACCTAGGCCGCAAACAAAAAAAGGACGTGCGATCATTCGTGTCGTTATGCGGATTTTATCAGAAATACATCAAAAATTTTAACGCTATTTGTGCTCCTCTGACTGATCTGACTCGCAAGGGACTTCCAGATAAAATTATTTGGACTGCACAATGTGAACTAGCGTTCCAAGAGTTAAAGGAAAAACTCACTAGCAAGCCTATTCTCAAACTGCCTGATTTGACACAGGACTTTGTCTTAAGAACCGATGCAAGTAATGTAGGACTCGGAGGGGCTTTGTTGCAAAGATCATCTTCACCTGATGGGGAACTGAAACCAGTCGCTTATGCAAGCCGCAAATTGAATAGGGCGGAACAAGGATACTCCACAAGCGAAAAAGAATGTTTAGCATTAATCTGGGCAATAAAGAAGTTTCAAATCTATCTGTATGGTAGGACTTTTGTGGTGGAGACGGACCATCAGCCTCTCGTGTTCTTGTCTCAGGCTAAGCATGAAAACGCAAGATTGCTGAGGTGGTCTTTGTTGCTTCAACCTTATCAGTTTAGTATCCAATATATCCCAGGCAAATTGAATGTCGGTGCAGATTTCCTCAGTCGGCACCCCTGTGATCAAAATTAGAGTAGTGGCAGACGTGAGGAGTAATTTTACCTATGTGTATCGCTGGTTTTGGAACTTGCCATAGGCATGTTTTCAAGTGGGGAGATGTGTAGTGAAATTGACAGAGATACAACGGTAAAATACCTCCAAGGATAACATTTAAGGATAAAAACATAATGCGTAGGCTGCGAATAGTACATGATCGCCTAGACCGCGGGTCATCATCCTCCATAAAAATTGACTTGCTAGACAGGAGGGGAACGGCGGATCAAAAAGGAAAAAAAATATGACTGGAAAGATTGCGTGAGACTAGAAAGGCTAAGGAGACGCAATTGGGGGTGGAAACGGAGAAAAGTCACGTTTCCCAAGTTGACATAAAAAGTAAGCAACTCGACAGAAGGGACCATAGATATGTTACGCCACAGTCATTTATTGGACGCTTTTGCAATACCAAGCCCTTGATTTGAATTCAGCGGCTAAAACGCAGATGTTCGGAATATTACAAAAATTAAAAAGTAATTTTTTCTTAATATTAATGTTAGGAATATAAAAATTAGCTGGCCGGATGGCCCATTCTGAGCAGTGAACTAATATGGTCTTAATTTTACAGACGGATAGATAATATTGAAGATAATGACAAAAGACAGTGTTGTTCACATCATCGACAGACTGTATTGAATCTAAAAGTGTCGCTAATTGCAAAAAAAAAAACACGACCTCGAGACGCAGGTGTTCAAATCTACGTAGTATGGAAGAGAGGGGTTTTGGGTGGTAGCTGTGTCTAAATATAACTTTTAACGACAAAATTTTGGAGGGGAGAGAAAGGTTGGTTCAAAAAATCAAGTACATTTTTTGTAGAAACACAAGTAGAGACGGACAGACTAACAGATAACCATCCATACTTGACTGAAGCATGACTGAAATGACTTTAGGGTAGGAAATTTGAATTTAAAATAAACCTAGGCAGTGATTGGCCACAGACAATCATATTATTAGCGCTCAGAGCGCATTTGGGGCCATTCTTCAATAGTTGTTCAGTGATAGACACAGATTTTAAAGTGTGGTGATTTCCATATGAAAGAAAGTGAAATAAATTTAGGGACGCCATACTATAGCCAGCAGCTCAGCTGAGTTTTGCTAGCAATTCTGTGTTATTTATTCATAATCTGAGCTGTGAGTTTCTGTTGTCAACAAAGCAGTGTCTATTCAGTGGGTGACTTTACTCGAGTGTATCTGTGCAGTACTTGTGACAGAGACCACCATTATTGCCCGCCAGCACGGAGAGGTGGGACCATCTGATTTCAGCACCAGAGCTACAACTACAAGATGAGTGAGCCTCTGGTCTGCTGGACATTCACCAACGCTGTGTAGTTACTAATACCCCCATAAAAATTCCCACCATTTTCTGGACACTGTGTAGTCAATATAGACAGGTGTGATGAGGCCACCCCAACAGCACAAACATTAACTATCCTCCCAAGTAGATGACTACTAGAACATTTAATAAAACTAACGAGTATAGTACATATATATGTACACTATTGCATTTATGATATAATATTCCATGCATTTCTTACATAATCTCTAAATCCTTTTAAGTTCTGGTCAACCTAAAAATTGACCCAGAACAAAATAAATGTAATATAATTCTATCAAAAAATTTTACACACGTGAGTTAGTTCAGTGTATTTTAACATTTATTAATATTATTAGTCTTGTTAAATATCTGTGGGTATATCTATAACCTATTATACCACACTACATATCATAACCCTAGACACTTTACGTAGCCACATTCATAAAAAAAAATTAAGTGTGAGGTCGTAGTGGTAGCAAGAAAGGCCTTCTGACAATTCACAACTACATTTTATCTCAGGAGCCTTCACAGCTGGCCTCATACAATTACATTTAGTAATATCACCATCATACAATACCATCAAACACCACTACATATGCCATCAAGAAACAGCCAACCAGTGGAACCAGAAATACCATCAACTGGAACACAATGGGGAAAAGTTCAAGATCAAGCTGTGATAAACATTCTCCTCTAACATTTGACAATGAAAGAGAATGAAAATGCTCAGACTTCACTTGCACTATTTTAACAACAATCCAAGATAGACTGTTTAGTAAGTCATTACAAAAGGCAATTTACTACCAGCCAAATTCTGCTGATAAAAGTATGGATGCAGTCTAACTATAAAACGTACACCAATTTGCATACGTACACAAACACATACAGCATGATACAAATGCAGTCATCGACTTGTTGCTCTGTTTGTAAACTTCATGATTACAAAAAATGGCATGAAGATAAACTTTATCTTCACTACCTCCCATTTTTGCCGCATTCACAAAACTACTACAGTCAAACTAATGTTCAATAGACAATGTATCTGAATAGCAGACCTTCTGAGTTGGGGTATAGGCCTTCTGAGTTGGGGTAGAAGTTGTGTATGTAGCCCTGGTCCCCAAGACTATATTTAGGGGCCCAGGTAGCATGGTGTGCATGGGGCTGGCAATCCCACCGTGTAAAAAAGTTGCTATAGAAACCACCACAGCAACAGCATATAAGCATTTTGAGCAGGTTTCCTGCATGGGGTACTGCTTCACTGGTGACCTCATGCTCCATAAGGAGCAAACAAGGGAAGGAAGGTAGCAGACCAAGTTAAAAAAAAAATTATTAGTAAAGTTGAGTGGCCCAGCAAAACCACTAACACAGAGGACCATTCTACCTGATACTGACTAGTGGGAAAACAAGTGTGTAAGGGAGTAAACCTGGTATAGTTATTGTCGTAAATTTATTTTGAGAGAAAAGAGTCGTAGAAATAGTGGTCCGGTTTAGAGTGAAAAATGATGATGGAAAGCTCAGTGATAGAAAATGTTGAGATTTAATAGTTGCTTCACAGCGAGCTGGAGGAGAGTAAAGACAGACTTATTTACGACAAATCGCTTCTCTCAATCTTCTCTTCCGCTCTCCTGGTCAAACAATTATTTGCCAGTTTTCCAGACTCGCATCTGCGCGCACACCGATTTGGTGTTTTTCATACACACAGACAATGTAGATACAAACTATATTAAACGAATAGGGGAAATGTTGGGCTTTGGGTATATCCAACACACAGAACTAAATGAGTTTATGTGATTTTATTCACTTTAAACATCAATCACTAAAAATATCAGATATTACATAAATTATCATAAGTACACAAAATGCAAATAACAAGTTTGGAAGGGGTGAAGAAGATTGGTATCGACTAAGCCCTTCCCGCTTATTAGACAAAGATAAACCCAGTCCAAAGATAGATAATATCAGGAACATAGGTACGTTAACCTAACAGTGAAGTTAATTACTCTGATAGAGGTGTTACAAAATTAGGTATAGGTGATAGAAAAAAACCTGTTCTTCTCAGCTGTTCTTTCCTTTACTAAGCAAATGGAAAGGAGGTGGTTTTAAAACAGAGTTAACAAATTATCAACTATCCCACTTAAAGGAACAATGTAGGGTATACAGAAAAGATATATATTACCAGGTAAGCAAGTTAACAAAATGGTCACACAAAAGAATTAATTTCCTGTCATTCATACACGCGCTAGCAAAGGCCTTCACTCATCTTGCTCTCACTTACCGATTGTGAAAAAAATCTTGCACTCCATAGAATAACACAACAGCAGTTACACCTCAAACTAAATGTATGAGTGTTTGTTCAAGTTCTAGCCCCAGATTAGCGGGTAGGCGGTCAGCACATAAAAGGATCCCGTAATCGCTGGAAAATGAATCTGTAGTTGTGTCTCTTTTCTTAATAACAGTTTCTATGGGAGGGCACGGTCTCTGATACCGGGGTGAGGATGGTGTGGTCTATTTGACTATGCCGCTGATAATAAAATTCTTACGCGTGCTGGTACACTTTATCCGTGAGGTATGTTTTAAGTCCAGTGAGAAAACTAGTCACATCACTGTTCAGGAAATTATGAATTATCTCTCTGTGTCAGTAAACTAACAAAGCTCGGGCCAGTGTTCTTCTTCCCGTTACGACTTAAGTTGTTTGATGGTGCGTTAAATTTGTCTTTGGGTGTGCTTTCTTTGCTATAAGTTAGATAGCGGAATTCCAAACATAGAATCGCCTCAAAGATTAAAAAATTTACACAGTCTCAACAAGTTCTGCGTCAGGGGAACTCTACACACTGTTTATGCTTTGCCTTGCTTAGATTGATTTCTTTATTGCTTTCTTAATGCTGGGATCGCACAGGTTACGATCACTCTGTATGAAAGAAAAAAAAAGACATGTAATATACCGAAAACAAATAACCTTCTAAAGCGCGATGAATTTCCCGTTAAGCCTATAATACACTCGAGTATTTAATTATGTATTTAATAAACACTGCGCGAATTCTAGTGGTTAAAAACCCACATCTATAAAACTAGGACTTAACTGAATTTATTAATTATAAATTCCTTCGCGACTTTAAAAGTTAATTTAAGCATCTATTATCTTTTGAAATAATATAATAGATAGATCATAATATTTACAACTGGAACTATTGAGATGGTTTAATTTAATAGATTTAAATTAACACAAAATCCATTGAAATAGAATGACTGAACTAGACCACTGATCACTTTACACAATATATATTATTACCGCTTGCACAGAATAGAAAACACTGCAAATATATATATATAAAAATCCAGGGGAAAATCTATAACAAGATTTCAATAAAGCTAGTGCTTCTGTAAAGGTCTGGCCAGCGAGTGATAACGTGTCTAGTTCTTCATGGTCTATTTAGCTAAAATGGAATGTAAGTTGAGTGGGACATGATAAACTTGACAACTTATTTGATCTCACGAACTTTTGGGGATCTGACCGCCAAATAAGAGAAGAAACCGCCCCCTGGTCTTCGTATCCGCTCGCTGCTGCCCGTTTCGCTTTCCCCCGTTCGCTCGGTTCCTCGATTGACACCGAGACGCGAAATTAGCGGCAAGCAACTGCGTCTCGCATCAGGGACCACTACTGTCTTTGATAACGCCGATAGTCTCCCCTAAAAATCCCTCGGTCTCTTTGATCTCGTGCCGCCTACTAAATGAGTCCCGGTGGAATGAGTTCTGGCAAACGAAAAGTTACAACAAATGTTCAGGGGTTCTAATGTTATGAAAAGCTAAAAGTCCCTTTAAATCATCCATCATATCAGGGAAAATTCACTAGTCAAACTAGACGTACGTCACAATCGTCCCCACTTTTAGACATGAAACCATTTTTCATGTTTTCATTTTTGCCAATGGAGGTGACCTGATTGGTGATTTTAGGATGAGTGGTATCTTCAGTTTGCTCTTCTTCCTCTGTAGACCAGTTTCTACTCAGGAAATCAGCCCCGACATTCTGTCTTCCCGGAATATATTCCACTTTGAAAGAATAAAAACGCTTAAAAGAAGCGCCCCAACGCATGATCCTTGCGTTAAATTCTTTATTGGCACCAAGAAATGCTAACGGAGCGTGGTCTGTTTGCACCGTGAAAGATGTACCATAAAGAAACTCATGATGGCGTCTGATACCGTCAATCAGAGCAAGACATTCCCTTTCAACTACGCTGTAGTTCCGTTCCGCTTTATTTAATTTCCGACTGCCATAGGCAACTGGAAATAGCATGTTCAGGTCACTGTCATCGGCTTGAAGCAGTGTTGACCCGATGCCCTGACCTGACGCGTCGACTCTCAGTACAAAAGGTTTCTTGAGGTCAGGCAACCTCAAGATGGGGTATGCAGACAACTGTCCTTTCAAAGTGCTATACGCGTGTTCGCACTTTTGATCCCATATGACCTTATCAGGACAACCTTTCTTTGTGAGGTCAGTCAGCTGTGCCGTCAGTCCGTTGAAGTTCTGGATGTACTTCTGATAGTATGCACATAGCGATATGAAGGAACGTACGTCTTTCTTCGTTCGGGGGTCTTTTTGCTGCCATTATTTTCTCCACGTTCTTCTTAATAGGCCAACTGCATCCGTGAGAAATAGTGTGCCCCAGGAAGTCTAACTGTTCAAACCCGATGAGACATTTGCTAGGTCTGGCTGTGAGACCCGTTTCCTGTAGTCTCCTGAGGAGCATAGCAACCGTAGCAATATGTTCTTCATAGGTTTCCGATGCAATTAAGATGTCATCCATGAAATTATGGATATGGGGACTTTGCAAAGGTTGTAGAAGCTTCCTCATCATCCTGGTGAACACTCCTGGTGCGTTATGCAAACCGAACGGCATCACGTTAAATGTGTAATGTCCTTCACTAGTGCTGAAAGCTAACAAAGGTTTAATTTCCTCCTTGACTGGTATTTGATAATAACCTTTGCTGAGGTCAATCTTGGAGAAGATCTTTGCTTTGCTGAGCTTGGTGAACAACTCAGAAACAGTTTGGAGAGGTTCGGGCTGGAATTCCGTTACAGCGTTTAGCAACCTGTAATCAATGCACAGCCGAACTTCCTTATTGGGCTTCTGCAACAGCACTACACTCGAGCTGTAAGGAGATGTAGACTCACTGATAATTCCTGCCTGACGCAGCTTGTCTATTTCTCCGCGAAGTGCATCAGCTTTAGCGTACGGATGGGGTAAACTCTGGTTTGAACAGGGGTCTCGTTTGTTAATTTCATATCAAATTCAATGAGATTTGTTCGACCAGGTACATCCGTTAAGACTGCACTGTACTGTTTTAGTAGAGCCCTGGTTTCTGTTTGTTGTTCTGGTGAGAGATTGTCGCCGAACTTGACATCTTTAAAGGATTCTGTGGGTTGCAATGGATACTCCATGCAACCATCATCATCTTCCTCGTCTTCCGTTGCTATGGCGACAGCCAGGAGATGCTCGGAGGATGGCACCGGTCTTTCCAAATATTTTTTTTAGCAGATTTATGTGGAAGACCTTCTCCTTTCCTTTGATGGAGATCTTGTAGTTGGTACGTGAGATCTTTTTAAGGACGGTAAACGGTCCTTGCCATCCGATGCGAAGTTTATTGCTTCCGGTTGGAAGTAGCAATAGGACTTTCTCCCCCCTGGTTGTAGTTCTCTCTCTTTTGCAGCTTTGTTTGTATCTTTTAGTAATTTTAGCGCGGGGCTTTCTTAAGGTTGGTAGTAGCTAGATCCCATCCTAGCTTTAGCCTTTCCTTAAGCTCAGATACATACTTGCTTGCAGAGACGACTGTCTCGTCAGCCTTCTGGTCTGTCAGGGACCGAAGTAAGGCTTCTAGTGGCCCCTTAATAGGTCTGCCAAATAAAAGTGTAGCTGGCGCAAAACCCGTAGACGCTTGGGGTACCTCTCGGTAGGCGAATAAGGCAGCCGATATATATTGGTCCCAGTCTTCCGGTTTCTCCTGACCCAGCTTACGTAACATCATGGTGAGGGTACCGTTAAAACGTTCCACGAGCCCATTTCCGGCCGGATGGTAGGGACTTGTGTGGATATGTTTGGCCCTCAAGATCTTAAAGATCTCCTCCATTAACAGGCTACGGAATTGGGATCCATTGTCCGTCAAAACTTGTTGAGGGAATCCCAACCGTGTAAAAAATTTGCACAAGGGCTTCTGCGACATGCTTGGAATTAGTGCATGGTAGCGGTACGGCTTCGGCCCACATAGTGCAAGTGTCAACTAAGGTCAGGATGAACCTGTTCCTTCTTTTGGTCTTTTCCAGAGGACCAATAATGTCGACAGCAACCCGTTCAAATGGAGTCCCTACTATTGGCATTTGCCCCATAGGTACTGGGGGGGTCAAGTGCTTGGGTGCTACCCGTTGGCACTGGGCGCAGGATTTCACATACCTGACAATGTCAGAGTTCATTCCTGGCCACCAATAGTGGTTTTTTATTCGCTGAATAGTGGCGTTTTGTCCCATATGTCCGCTAAAGGGAAGAGAGTGCCCCATTTCTAAGATCTGGTTTCTGTACTGCGTCGGTACTAGGAGCTGGTTATTCCCCGTGTCCGGGTTGCCCGTTCTACGATACAATACACCATCCTTAGAAAAGATGTCTCCGTTGTGTCTGGGGTCCTTAGCCATGGGCAGTTTTTTAAAGCCAGAGTAGGGTCCTTTTGTTGCGCCTCCTTCAGTTCATTCGGCAACAAGTTTGGCGCAGGCTCCCTCTCCTTCTTGGCTTGCCCTCTTGTGGTTACCGCTGCCACAATCGGCTCCTTAGGTCTCCCAATGCACACATATCTACATCCCAGGATAACTGGGTAGATCGGATCATCCATTATGGCCGCTTTAATAACTCCTCTGACAAAGTCAGAGTGTATTTCTACCAGTGCGATAGGAAGCGTCCTGGGTGCATCACTCCTGAAAACTCCACTAAGTTTGACGGTTTCCTCTGTCTCCTGACCGGGTTTGACTAGGTGCCTAGCGACAATACAATCAAAACTTAATCCAGTGTCAAAAAGACAAGTAGTAGAGGTACCGTTCAAAATTACAGTTCCTCGAGTTGAGGGTCGGTCCCCCCTCAGGTTGAGAATCACTGACATTGACTCTACCTTTCGAGGCTGTATGCAAACATCCAATGCGGTTTGCACCGGTTTGTTTGCCCTGATCAGACGTTCCTGGTGTAGGGGTCTTCCCTTTTCCTTGACCTTGGTGGCCCCGCTGCCGTGTTGGCTTGCTGGGTTGATCAGAATTGTTGTTGGGGGGGTATCGGGTTTTGTAGAATTTCGATTTTTCCTGGGGAGGTTTCTGGGTATTGTTATCTCGTTGGTTATAATGTTGAGAGGAAGTGGAAGAATAGGATGCCTGATCTAGATTCTGTTTTCGAGATGGCTCATCGGTGGGTTTACGTGTAGTGCTGGGAAGTTCGGCCATTGCATTGCTATATAGCGTTCGGCTTTATTGAGTATGTCTTCAAGCCTGACTGCCCCCTGTTCAGCCAAAAATCTACGTGTTTCATTCGACAAAGTGGATTTTATCTGCTCCACAAGAACAAGTTCGAGGAGTCCCTCATATGAAAGAGGTAGGTCAGATAATTCAATGCATTTTGTCAGATAACCCGTGAGACGTGAAGAGAACTGGGGAAATGTTTCCGTGCTCTCTTTTCGGCTGTTTCTGAACAACTGCAGAAACTTTCGGGCAGTCATCTCAAACTGCTGTAGTAAGGCCTTTTTCAACATGTCGTAATCATGTTGATTCGGGTCCCAGCTTTGTGTACACGTCATAAGCATTGCCTTTCAGTGACGTTGAAAGTTTGAGCGCCCAGCGGGTACTCTCTAACCCATAAAGATTCGCGAGTCTCTCGAATTTTTCTAGGTAGCTGTCAATTTTTTTCGTTAGGGCTAGGAAAAGATTCTAAAGAAAACGACATAGCAGTTAATTGGGCAGATTGAGTACTGGAGAGGTCCATTGATTGAGACTGGGGCGAAGACGGCTCTCCGTTAGTCGAAGTAGAGGCGCCCCGACTCTCTAGAGCCTTAAGCGCCAGTTGATGCTGTCTTTCCTTGTCTCTCTCTCTCTCTCTCTCTCTGCGAGTTTCCATCTCTGCTTCAATTTTCTTCTGTTCCAAAAGACGTTCTTCCGCTTCTTTCTTATCTGCTCTCTCCTGGGCTTCTCTCCTCTCTGTTCTTTCTTTCTCTTCCTTCCTCTCAGCTTCTGCTCTCTGTTGCTCCGCCTTCCTCTCAGCTTCTGCTCTCTGTTGCTCCGCCTTCCTCTCAGCTTCGGCTCTCTGTTGCTCCGCGTCATATATTTCCAATTCCTGGTTAATAAACGCGTTTGCAGCTTCTGCATCTAATCCTGCCTCTTTCGCTTCCAGCCTCAAGATGGACCTCATCTTTATCCTCTCTGCCATTGTTAAAGAATAAGATGAAGTAGGCCTAGAGAACTAGTAAGAAGCAACGCGAAAGGGAGGAACTCTGAACCGCTACGAGAAAAAAACACCACAAGTATAAATTTACCTGTGTTACCTCCTACCTGTACTGTGCAAACTTATCGCTGCTATTATCTGGCAATTAAGGCTCTAAACGCAAGCGACTATGCCACTAAATGGTAAGTTACACTGGAAAAGAATCTACTTTTACTAACAGTCGAGAAAAATTTATATTAAAACAATTTAAAAGAAAAAAAAATTTCCCCTAAATTTTTAATCTCTGACAACAAACTCCGTCCCTAAAGTCAATTATTGAGATGAGACGTTGTTAACTTAATTTTTAAAAATCAGAACAATCCGTCTTTAGCTAAGCTCAACTCTTTTTAACTTCAAAAACCTTAGTGACTGTAAAACAATCACGCAATCCCAGCAACTTTTATAAAGAAAGAAATTGAATTATCTCCGCCAGAGGATAATTATAATAGCAAATATATTTGTTTATCTGTACTTTCTACTGCTGTGGAGAGAAAACAACCTGTAAATATGCTGTGTGGACAACCCAAATACTTAAAGAACGTTTGTCTAGGGGTGTAATTATTTATTTATTTCCCTAATTCACAAGACAAATCATTCACACTCTACCTAGTTAGACCCAAACTAAATCAGACTCAAAATATCTTTAACCCGGCTATGCGATTGCCTCAAATGTAGCTCAAGATCCCAGAACCAGCCCACAAATATGTGTGCATCAAATGTATCTCAAAATTATCCCGGCGAGCCGGCCAAATATTGTCGTAAATTTATTTTGAGAGAAAAGAGTCGTAGAAATAGTGGTCCGGTTTAGAGTGAAAAATGATGATGGAAAGCTCAGTGATAGAAAATGTAGAGATTTAATAGTTGCTTCACAGCGAGCTGGAGGAGAGTAAAGACAGACTTATTTACGACAAATCGTTTCTCTCAATCTTCTCTTTCACTCTCCTGGTCAAACAATTATTTGCCAGTTTTCCAGACTCGCATCTGCGCGCACACCGATTTGGTGTTTTTCACACACACAGACAATGTAGATACAAACTATATTAAACGAATAGGGGAAAAGTTGGGCTTTGGGTATATCCAACACACAGAACTAAATGAGTTTATGTGATTTTATTCACTTTAAACATCAATCACTAAAAATATCAGATATTACATAAATTATCATAAGTACACAAATGCAAATAACAAGTTTGGAAGGGGTGAAGAAGATTGGTATCGACTAAGCCCTTCCCGCTTATTAGACAAAGATAAACCCAGTCCAAAGATAGATAATATCAGGAACATAGGTACGTTAACCTAACAGTGAAGTTAATTACTCTGAAAGAGGTGTTACAAAATTAGGTATAGGTGATAGAAAAAAACCTGTTCTTCCCAGCTGTTCTTCCCTTTACTAAGCAAATGGAAAGGAGGTGGTTTTAAACAGAGTTAACAAATTATCAACTATCCCACTTAAAGGAACAATGTAGGGTATACAGAAAAGATATATATATTACCAGGTAAGCAAGTTAACAAAATGGTCACACAAAATATAAATCTCCTGTCATTCATACACGCGCTAGCAAAGGCCTTCACTCATCTTGCTCTCACTTACCGATTGTGAAAAAATCTTGCACTCCATAGAATAACACAACAGCAGTTACACCTCAATCTAAATGTATGAGTGTTTGTTCAAGTTCTAGCCCCAGATTATCGGGTAGGCGGTCAGCACATAAAAGGATCCCGTAATCGCTGGAAAATGAATCTGTAGTTGTGTCTCTTTTCTTAATAACAGTTTCTATGGGGGGCACGGTCTCTGATACCGGGGTGAGGATGGTGTGGTCTATTTGACTATGCCGCTGATAATAAAATTCTTACGCGTGCTGGTACACTTTATCCGTGAGGTATGGTTTAAGTCCAGTGAGAAAACTAGTCACATCACTGTTCAGGAAATTATGAATTATCTCTCTGTGTCAGTAAACTAACAAAGCTCGGGCCAGTGTTCTTCTTCCCGTTACGACTTAAGTTGTTTGATGGTGCGTTAAAATTTGTCTTTGGGTGTGCTTTCTTTGCTATAAGTTAGATAGCGGAATTCCAAACATAGAATCGCCTCAAAGATTAAAAATTTACACAGTCTCAACAAGTTCTGCGTCAGGGGAACTCTACACACTGTTTATGCTTTGCCTTGCTTAGATTGATTTCTTTATTGCTTTCTTAATGCTGGGATCGCACAGGTTACGATCACTCTGTATGAAAGAAAAAAAAGACATGTAATATACCGAAAATAAATAACCTTCTAAAGCGCGATGAATTTCCCGTTAAGCCTATAATACACTCGAGTATTTAATTATGTATTTAATAAACACTGCGCGAATTCTAGTGGTTAAAAACACACATCTATAAAACTAGGACTTAACTGAATTTATTAATTATAAATTCCTTCGCGACTTTAAAAGTTAATTTAAGCATCTATTATCTTTTGAAATAATATAATAGATAGATCATTATATTTACCACTGGAACTATTGAGATGGTTTAATTTAATAGATTTAAATTAACACAAAATCCATTGAAATAGAATGACTGAACTAGACCACTGATCACTTTACACAATATATATTACCGCTCTGCACAGAATAGAAAACACTGCAAATATATATATAAAATCCAGGGGAAAATCTATAACAAGATTTCAATAAAGCTAGTGCTTCTGTAAAGGTCTGGCCAGCGAGTGATAACGTGTCTAGTACTTCATGGTCTATTTAGCTAAAATGGAATGTAAGTTGAGTGGGACATGATAAACTTGACAGCTTATTTGATCTCACGAACGATTTGGGGATCTGACCGCCAAATCAAGAGAAGAAGCCGCCCCCTGGTCTTCGTATCCGCTCGCTGCTGCCCGTTTCGCTTTCGCCCGTTCGCTCGGTTCCTCGATTGACACCGAGACGCGAAATTAGCGGCAAGCAACTGCGTCTCGTATCAGGGACCACTACTGTCTTTGATAGCGCCGATAGGGTCTCCCCTAAAAGATCCTCAGTCAGTCTGTCTCTTTGATCTCGTGCCGCCTACTAAATGAGTCCCGGTGGAATGAGTTCTGGCAAACGAAAAGTTACAACAAATGTTCAGGGGTTCTAATGTTATGAAAAGCTAAAAGTCCCTTTAAATCATCCATCATATCAGGGAGAATTCACTTGTCAAACTAGACGTACGTCACAGTTATACACAGAAAGTTTGAGCCACAAGCAAGAAGAATATAATTATGGGTAGAAGTAGGCCACTGCAGACTGCATCCACCATGCTGCCCCAAGTTGCCTGAGAGGCTTTCCATATGTACACTACAGCTAGCCTTAACCTAACCCCCAACAATGTTTTGAGCTTTGTTAATTAGCTAGCCTTAACCTAATCTCAACCCTGTTTCGAGCTTTGTCAAAAATAATAAAGTCTGACAAACAATGAAGCCAGATTCAAAATAACACCCAAAAAAAAATTAAATTAAATGTGAAATGCTGTGTATCTGGCCAACATGGCGTCCTCCAGTCTACTTTCCCCTAAATCAATCATCTCTCCGCTGTTTTCTTTTCTTTAAATCAGGGTGTTACAGCTTTGGAGCATGAACAGCCATTACTATAATTTGGTGTTCATCGTCCTTTACCATCAGGATACAACAAAACAACAGATTTGTTGCAATCATTTTGACCTGTTCTGTCTGTCAGTGTTTTGTTAAACATTTGTGACAGTCTAATTCTCTTACTGTGTTCCACATGAGCCTTTGCTGCAGGCTATTAGTTCATGCAACTTTCTTGATAGGAAACTATATACAGAGCAACACAACAGGAGGCAATCTGATCATCAGAAGAGGTCCCACTGTCGAACAAGTGTTTTGGCCCTTTAATCTCCTTTACACTGGAAGATATGGGGGGGTTGTCGTCTTGGGTCTTGACTTCCAAATGTCAGCCTCCTGTTATCTTGTGCTGGGAATTGAACCCACTCCACCTTGGTTGCAGCTTACAAATTCACTCTGTTTTTATCCATGCTGCCAGTTGGAGGCAACTGTGAAAGTAACTATTGTATTGTAAATACATTACTGTCCTGAATTCCATAGCCTGTCGCAGTTGTTCCACAGCCAGCACGATGACCTTTCTGCAGTTTCACTGAGCCTCTTAAAAGCCCTTGTTCTTGACTGTCCTTTCAAATCCAATAGTTTCAGTAGATCATACACTGAGGCAGTCACTAGACTTCTTGCACCTACCTCAACAGCCATGACCCTTGCTGTGAACCATGGTGTCTCAAGTCTGTGACCAGATCTTTATACTTGGCCACTTAGAACAAGTGTTGCTCGTCCAATCTGGATTCAAATGGCACAGTCAGCTCAATCATTATAATCTGGTGCGATGATGAGGAATGTAGCACTATATCTGGTTGTCTTCGAGATCTCCAAATGCTTTCTGAATATGTCCCTCGCCCAAGTAGATCTACCAGTCATTTGCACAGTCCAGAACATATGATAAACTTCAACTTGGTTTGGGATGTGCTGACCTTCCTGCTCTCAGAAAGTATGCATTTGTGGTACTCAGTCTGACTTTGCTGTTTGCCTTCACCCGTGCCAGGTCTGCTGGGTTGAAATGTAGGACCATGGGCCGTGTGTCTAAATTGGCCCAGATGTCTATTCTTATGAATTCGATTACGGATTCATGATGGGCAAGTTGAAAGTTTATTATTCATTATTTATAACGAAGTGTACAATGTTATCTTGCATTTTGTTTCTGTTTTTTGTTGTTGGATTTATTATGTATCAATAAGGTGGGAAAGGTTAACGTTTTTGTTCATATGTGTCATGTGGTGCAAACACATGCCTAGTATTCTTAGAAAGAAGGGAAGTGGGTCAGAGCGAGGCGGTGGGGGGTGGGAGGGGGGCAGGGAAAACGGGAAATTAAAAAGGGACAATTAAGGAACGTAGGGACGAGTTGGGTTATGGCGGGGGGGGGGTGGGGGACAGCGTGGACGTGGTAGAGGGAGTGGTAGGTTGGGGATGAGTAGTAGTGATGTGGATGTGGGATATAGCGTATGGAGGGAGAGGAAACGAATCACTCC